>VDFB02381111.1:0-12848 GCA_007258455.2 Sequoia sempervirens | reverse complement strand
AGTTGTTGGAAATGATAAATGCAGCCTGTAACTTGTCAATTAAGCCATATAAATAGGCTATGTGGACAGTAAATATCATTGGACTTTTTCACTATGCATTTCTACCCACCGGATTTTAGAATTGGCGCCATGTCTGAAAGGAAGCATGTAGGTGTCGATTCTGCATATTTTACCATGTGCAAATGGAAATGGTCTCCATTCTGTTGTCAATCAATGGAGGTCGACTCACCTCTTTGAAGTTGAGTATGAGATTAAAATCACGCCACTTATTAAGTTGAACAATTCAAATTACAGAGCTAGCGATTTACATGCCTTTGAAAGTGGAATTTGATGGGATTGAGGCTCTATAAATAGCCGCCCAATTCCTCATTCTTTACTTACTCTTGTTTATCTAGAGAATTTATCCTTGAGAACTCATTTTTTGTAGAGCAATCACTTTGTTTTTCTAAGAGATGTATATTTCTGAGAGTTGAGTTTAGTTTGAGATTACCATTTCTTCATTATCAAATCACCTAAGTTTTATAGTTCTATTCAGCTATAACCATTATAAGTTTGAATATTCATTTTTGAGTACTTATTTCTGAATGAGAAAGGTAGCAATTTGTGAGTTAATTCTGAGTGAGAAAGGCAGTAACTTGAGAGGGATTTTCCAATTGATTGGTAGAAGCTGGAAGGACTATGAGAATAGTCTAAGGCATCATCATTTGGAGGAAAGTTAAACACTAGGCATGGGATATTCTTCTACTATCAATTTTGATTGTGAATCTTTTAAATATTTCTGGAAATTGTGTTTACTTTTTGTGCATAGATAGGGAATTATTTGATAAATTGTATTTCTGATTATGTATAGAAAGTGAGTTGTTTTATGAATTGCATATCTGTTGCACCTAGGGAGTAAATTGTATAAAGGATAAAATATGCATACTTGTGTTTTGCATTAATTGTATGATCTCCATATAAGGAGAATATGTTTGTAATAGTTATTATATACTAGGACCGAAATGAGGACAGGAGTCAAGTAAATTCTATCAGCTAAGTTATTAGGTTAACTGAGATAAGCTTGAGTTACTCCTAGAATAAAGATTTCCAGTATAGGAGGGATTATGTGAATTACTTGTGTTGATTCATTTCTAGTAGTTAGTATATTGTAGGTTAGTCTGGGATGACATATTATCCAGTGAAGGACCACACCTATGCGTAGTATAAGATAGCCTTAAGTCAAATCAGCCCTGAGTAGTGTTTATGATAGATGACCTTCATTCAAAGTACTGAATGAGAACACTTTGGCTAAAGTAGTGCAATGTACAACATCCACTTAGACTGTGTGATGCTTGAGACTACACTATCAGTTCATCGTGATCCTTTATGCTAGTTTAGGATTGTGAAATAGCAAGGTTCTAGTTGTGTAGGACACAACACTATGCTCAGTTGGTTAACAGTATCAGTTACCCAACCAATCTCTTCATCAAAGGGAGGGCCATCTATCGAATGATAGATGTGCGGGGGACCGTGTTAGGGTTAGAAAGGCAGATATCTAACAATTAAATGCAGATTTAATTAATAAATAGAGAAACTAAAACACACGCAGAATAAACTATAACACAAAGAATTTAACGTGGTTCACCCAATCTGGGCTACATCCACCAAACCGCAGCCATCCAATACTTTTATTATCCAGTGCAAAAACCTATTACAATCTTGCGAATAATCACATTTTTCATCATACTGTAATACCCATCTAAACCCCTTTTTAACAAGCTTAGAAGCTTCCAGATTTTGGGTTCTACAAAATTGGATTTTTCCTTTTTCGTTGATTTTTCCCTTTTTCGGTGATGACGCGAAAAAGTAGGAAGAAAAATTTTCGGGGTTGCCACCCTCGAACCTTTGCGAGCCCGGCGTACCGGACCTGCCGACATGAGATGCGTGTGGGAGTTATGCGGTATACCATGGGCTATCACGGTATAGCATGATGAGTCACCCACATTATACCAACAATGCGCCGCCCGGAGGCCCGATTGGGCTCCACCACAATCCCACTTGGAGATTGATCACGAGAGCTGCTTCTTTGAGTATTACAGCTCCCCTTTGGAAATAAAATTGCCTTGGACCTGGCGCTCACGGTATACTTAAATTCGGCCTTGAGGCCAACTAAGGTGAGAGGAGCTAAACTTCTCCCTTGTCACTGCCTTGATAAACATATCCATTGGATTGTCATCTATATGAATCTTTTCTATCCTTATCTATCCATCCTCCAACACTGACCAAATAAAATGATATCTCAACTATATATGTTTTTTTTTTAGTGCAAAGTAGAATTCTTTACAAGATGTATAAACACTACGGCTATCTATAAACAAAGTAATTCACCATTTTGTTGTTTTCCCAATTCATGAAAATTGCATCCATATCATCTCCTTTTGCCTATGTTTGCAGCAATATGCACTCTGCCTGTGGTGGATAAAGCAATATACACACCTTTTTGCAATCGAGAAATCCAACTCCTTTGTTGTCCCATCAGCGTAAATACATAACACAGTGGTATTCCACAGTATCTATATCCCTGCCAAATTTGAGGTCAACATGGCCTTTTAAATCAATATTGGGAGGCCCCCAAAGCATAGCGATTTTATTGGATGTACCTCTCTCCAAGGGTACCCTAAGAATCCATTTCTTTTGCACGTTCAATGCTCAGCTTTCAGGGATGACTCCAAATGCACCTTTAACCAACTCCTACAGCATGTGCAATATCCAGTCTCGTGCATACCATGGCATACATTAAACTGCCTACAGCTGAAGCATATGGTACCTTGGACATTTTTTCTTCCTCCTCTTGTGTCTTTGGACACATGTCCTTAGTCAATTTAACATGACTAGGCAAAAGTGTGCTGACAGCTTTTGCATTCTCCATATGAAATCTCTGCAACACCTTTTCAACATAATTAGCCTAAGATAAAAACAATTGTCTGCTTTTCCTATCTCTACGAATTTTCATACCAAGGATTTGCTTTGTTGCCCCCAAATCCTTCATAGCAAAAGATTTAGTTAACTATTGTTTTAGCTCACTTATGTGATCCATGTTAGACCCTGCTACAAGCATGTCATCAACATATAAACATAAAATAATGTAGTTGTCATTTTCCAACCTCTTAAAATAAACACAATGGTCAGAATTACACCGACTGTAGCCTTGCTCAATCATAAAACTATCAAATTTCAAGTACCATTGTCGAGGTGCTTGCTTCAAGCCATATAAACTTTTCTTCAATCTGCACACTAGTTTCTCCTTACCTTTGACCTCAAATCCTTGTGGCTGTTCCATATATATTTCCTCTTCAAATCACCATGGAGAAAGGTTTTTTAACATCAAGCTGTTCTAAATGCAAATCTTCAGTAGCCACAATACTTAAAACAATACGAATAGAAGTCATTTTAACAACTGGAGAAAAAATCTCATCAAAATCAATAACCTTTTTCGTGCAAATCCCTTTACAACTAATCTGGCTTTAAATCTTTTCTTACCTCCATCCTCCTCTTTCATCCTATAAACCCATTTGTTTGGTAAAGCCTTTTTACCTGCAGGAAACTTGCATAATTCCCAAGGATACGTGCCAGGGTGTACAGTATACCATGGGCTATACAGTATAGCATGATCATTCGCCACATACCACAGACCGCATTATAAGTTTGTGGTTGGCAGAAAAGTTCTTGAGTGATGCTTCTCCTCCACAACAGGCGACTGAAGAACCAAGATTTGAAAGGGAAGATCCTAGACCGTCTTACTACTATTTGTTCTAAAGCTCATTGGAGCTATGTTAGTTAAGGTATGTATTCTTGTTACTTGTACTTGTGAAATTATTATAATGAAATGGAATCTTTATTGTAATTTGATATGGCATCTTGTTCATGTTTTATCAATAAAGAAAAGAAAAAATTTATTTCAATGTTATGTTGGCACATTTACTTGTATGATGTAAATTAGGAAATTTTTACTTTACCGAAGGGTTGGCATGTTACATATAAACTCACTACCTAGTTTGTATTATTCATTTATAGTTTTATATTATTTCTCTCTTAGAATGTTCTTGGTTATGCATATGTTTCTAATTTCTAACACACTTGTGGTAATGTGGTACTACTATTGCTTTAGCAAGGTCCAATAGATCTCCAAACCAAACTGTAAGATCTGGTTCTCACTACAACTCATCACATTATTGTGGTCATCACTCTATAAGATTTTGATGTAGTTGAGACAACAACCCAAGTGTCACTCTTGAGGCCCATGATATGCCAAATTATCCCCAACTCATCAAACACCTATTAGCAAAGAACTACACTCCACAACTATTAAGAGATGATAAATCAAATAGAGGAGACCCTTCCATTTACATAGGGACAACTCAACTTCCTCGCAACTATTGGTCTCTATGGCATGAATCTTTATAATTTATAAATACATATATATAACATAACCCATAATCATTCAAGAAAGTAGATAATAGAGATCAAAGTCATATGCCTTGACAGGTATGCTATGTATAGCATAAGAAATCAAATAATAGTATGTTCATTGCTTTGTTTCTATCTCTTTATTATTTTTCTCTATTTTATTCCATTAGCTTCTACATACACCCACAAGTTCACCTAAGTGTTGTCCATCAAGATTCATACCTAAGCTCCAAAACAACTAGGCATTAGTTTTTTAATTGTAAGAAATGCTCTCCAAATAGCTAGACTTTTTAATGAATACTAAAGTAACATTTTGCTTCTTTTTAGAAATGATCCATTGTAAAAACTACATTGATTTATTAAAAAATATTTATTAAAACAACTATAATTATAAGATTAACAAAAATAATTTGATTGAATATTATTTTAGCTTCTCATTGTTAAATTTTGTAGGTATTTAATTAAATATATATAACAATTATGGAATGTCCAGTGCTCTGCTATGTGGTGGAAGGACGCTAACAAAGATCACTTAACTTTTCATGCTCTTGATTCTTTGTTGAATGACTCCTCTCAAGAAGAGGACGAGTCCTTTACTTTTGACAGAACTCTAGCGTATCCCTTGAAACCAATTAAGGAACCTCTTGCCCTAACCTCACAACCCAATCTACTCTTGGCTTCAAACCAGCTCTAGAATATGGATGGACACCCTTCACCTCGTCATTCTATGGTTCTCCCCTCACATGTTGACAAGCTTTCCATGGAGGAATCCCATCCTACTTCCCCTTGTTATGTGAATTTGGATGTGAATGTATCCTAGACTATTGTAAAGTGTTACACCCTGTTTCTACGTTACCAAATTTCTTTTACCTTTATGAGTAAATATGATATTAAATACAAATCAAGACTTTGATATGTTACACCCCCTTTGTGGGATTACCAAATGTTTTAATGCATGATTATGATTTTTATATTCATATGGAAAATGGGATGAAAGAATATGTCTTGTAATGTGATTGCTTTAATGCTTTGATAATGCAAATGATATATGATGCAAATGAATCGGCTAAATTATTAAATGATGTACTAAGTTGGATGCAAGAAAGAATCAAGCCCTCAAGTAAGAGAGGGGGAGTATCACTCAAGAGAGGAGCTTGGTTTGGTAACCCCTAATATGCCTATTTGAGCTATCACACACTCACAACCTAGTTTAGTCAAGTTAAGACAAGTTGGTTTCAGGATTTGGTAAGTGAACCCTTAGTAGTAGTTTTCAGGATAATTGGAAAGTGTGTTTAATGGTCTTTAGTTTCCTTTGTTTGTTTCTTTGGTTTGAATGAAAGTGACTGAATCTTTTGTATTGGGTTTATGATCATCTTCGTGTATTGATATATATGTAAATCGATATGTATATGCATTAAATGTGCATATGTACATATGTATGTATATGATAACACATGCATGTGATCATATACACATATGCGCACACGTAGGTAGAAATACTTACATATATGTATAAAAAATATGACACACACATGTGAAATTGATTGGATACATATTATATATATATAAACTTAGTAAATATACTTATCGATATATATATATATATATATATATGTTATTATTATTAAATATTAAATAATATTATATTTGTATATATTAATATGCATTTATATACATTTGATTTATATATAAATATATGATTGACAACTGTATAGTTTATATATATGTGTGTGTGTGTGTTAATACATATATATATTATAATGATTAAAAATTATAATATATACACATATTAATATATATGGTTTTATATATTGAATATTATGCATAGATACCAATGCATACCAATGTGCATGATATAATGCTTATATAAAACAAGTAATTTAAAACAGTATAAACCAAATGTTGCACATATATCATATATGTGATGGAGTGTTTGTTGTTGAATATAAGGCACATAGAATAAAGCGCAAGAAGTACATTTGAATGACATTTAATAAAATAAGCAATGCATTATATGTTGCGCTATGTAAAGGTAATAAGATACATGTAAATATCAAATGTTGAGTAAATGAAAAGTTGCACACAACCAAGTATGAGGTGATGGACTAAGTCAAAGCCACAAGTTGACAGAGGTTGGAAAGAGTTTTGTATTGTTTATGAAGGTGACTTAGCCATGGTAAAGAGGCTAAAATTGTTGGGACTGTATATGTGTTTGCATTTCAATTGTTTGAGCAACAATTTTGCAAATTCAACCTTGCTTAGTCAACTCATTTAGAAGAGAAGTTGATTTTTGTTGTTTAGTGGTAGCAATTGGAAGGGAAAAGGTGGCGAATGGAGGAGCTTAACTATAGAAATAAGTTTCTCATTTTTTTTGTATAAGTAGAGGCAACCTCTTAACCTATTTAGCATTCATTCATTTAGAGTTTGTTGCTATATTTTTCTATGCATTTCATTGTTGAGTGCAATAATGAGAAAAGAGATTTTTTTGGGAGTTTGCAATTTGTCGAGAGTTTTGAGAGAATGGAAAGAGGCTAAGATTGGAGATAGGCTGACCATAGAGGGAGTAGCAAGGGTGACTATGGGAATTAAGCTTAGAAGGCAGTTTCTGCAATGGGAGCTATACTTTCAAGCATGATGATTTTACTTATCTATTCTTTTAATATTGATATCATATTGTTAATGAATACAAGTGTTTGAGGGAAATATGATTATACATATGGTAAGCTTGCTTGCATGAACCTTGATGGATTCTTATTTAGGTGAACTTGTAAGATATTTGATGAATTCTTTTGGTGAAACCCTATTGGTTGATACATATATATTTATCCATTATGTTGGAATTTATTTGGCTTTGTTTGTTAAACAGGATAACCATAGAGTATTAGTATAATACCAAGGTTGATATAGACCATATGTATGCTTACATGGATCATGTAGTATGGGAAACAATATTGCATTGAAATGCTATATTGAGATTGCTAAGTTATGATGCAAACCAAAATGGTACTTCAACCTTGATTGGTTACTCATATCTCCTTGACGGTAGGAGAAAGGTCTATTCCTGGGGTTAGGAAATACATTTGAAAACTATTATATTGATAAATAGGGTTGAAAACGTCTATATATGTGTGTGTGTTGTTATATTATACTTGTCCAAGAGTCTATATCTTTTTATGGTATTCTAGTCTTAAAGAATAGGATTTTATGTCTCAACAACCCATAGCCATAATGCGAGGAAACTATAAGGTGCAAAACCACAAACTCCTCTCCAGCTGAAAATTTCGTCCAGATTAGATATGAATTTAGTGTACATTGTACACATGTAAATATTTGAGTCACATTGAAAGAGAGGTTTCATGATTGTTATGATCACTTGTTTGATGCATTCCTTTTTTATTGAAACTATAGGTTGGGATTAACATATATAATCAGATTGATCACTTGATTGTTGCATTACTTATTGATTGAAGTCATGTTGGGTTGGGATTAACCTAAATGGACAAATTGATCATTTGAATGTCGCATACTTGTGTAATGGAGTCATTTAATGTTGTGATTATACTTTTGTAATGGAGTAATTTAATTTTATGATTATACTTTTGTAATGAAGTCATTTAATGTTGTGATTATACTTTTGAAATGGAGTCATTTAATGTTGTGTGTGGATTACACTTTTGGAATGGATCATGAAATATGAGAAATGATATTGTATTGAAGTTGTCTCTTTGCAATGCTATATGTACATGTGTAGTTAATTTGGTTGTTCCTGGGATTGGGATAAATCCATAGATGGGAGTAACCTAGTTGGTCAATTAGATCACATAGATGTACATCACCTTTTAAGTTGAAAGTATGTTATGATTGAAAAGAGTATGTTTGGTCATTTACCAAGTCGAGCTAAGGGGTGGGTGAACATACAATTATGCTCGAAGTATTGAGCGATTGTATATATATGTGAAATATTTGGCCAAAGTAGTGTAAGTAGCCATTGATTACACTTGTTAGTTCACTATGAGCTAGACTTGCATAACTAGGTTGGGAATGCCATGCATGTAGGTTGTAGCCAATGTATGGTAGCTCTAGTTATGTAGGACACAACACCATGCTCAAGAAGGCTAGTATTATGAGGTTACCAGACCAATCTCTTCATCGAAGGGTAGGGCCATCTTACCAATTAGGTAGATATGTAAGGGACTGCAGTAAGTCTGTGGTTGGCGGAAAAGCAGTTGAATGATACTCTCCCTCATACAGTTGGCAACCAAAATTTCAGGATGTATGCCCAGGAAGGGACATCTGGACCATTTGTACTTTGTTTTATTAGGCTCTTGGAAGTTGTGTATGCATTCATGTATCACTATCTTTATGGAATTTGTATTTCAAAAAATGTTATCATTACATGGGACTATGTAATATGAAATCATTACTTGGGATTATGTAATGATTCTTTATAAATGCAATGGAAATTTGAAATGGATTATTTTGAATGTGCATCTTGTTATTGAAATAGAAAGGAAAAAATTCATTGCTTTAAGTTAGTAAACATAAGCTGTTCACATGTGGGTTAAAACACAAGTAAAATCAAAAGGTAAAACATTGGGCTTGTTACATGAGGAAGAAAGGTATTCCTATATCACTTTCCCAAACTCATGTTCGAGTGTTGGGTGACAGGCCAACTTGTTCTAAGCTTAGTATTGTCTAAGAGGGACTCTAAGGGTCCCAACTCTTTCATTCACTTGTTGTTTCTCTCATTTGGTTGTTGTTTCTTTGTTGTATCTAGCTAGCTTGGGCCTACTTTTCCTTTCCTTATGATGTTGGGTGAGATGCCAACCTGTTCTAAGCTTGGTATTGTCTAAGAGGGGCTCTGAGGGTCCCAACTCTTTCATTCGCTTGTTGTTTCTCTTTTGATTGTGTTGTTTCTTTGTTGTATTTAGCCAGCTTGGGCCTACTTTGCATTGCCTTATGAGACCTTTGTATAGGGTCAAGACCCTAGGTTCCCTCTTACTTGATTCTTTTTTATGACCTTTTCTTACAAGGGTTTGGGCCCTTTCAAAATCTCTATTTACCTTAATAAAAAACATAAGCATTAGATATCTAAACATACAAATAATGTCAATACAACAAATGCTACAATATATTTATGAAGCATGTTTTCAAGATATATCAAATTTAAATTGATTAAATGTTTTTTATTCTTAAATATTATTTATTCCAGATAAAAATCCCACATCTTTTAAATTTAATATTTTATTAGGAAGTAAAATTCAAATTGAATTTCACATCCATAAATATGATTGACATAAATTTATGAAATAGTTTCCTTAAAAATAGATTCCTTCCAACTTAAATTGAGTTTTTCAAATTCCATTACAACTTTAAATTCTCAATTTCTACAATTTTTAAAATCATAACTACTAAATGTACATTCTCATAAAATTAATTGTATTTAATGTTAAGTTTATGTGAGAAATGATCTTCTAATATACCTGACGATTCAACCACAACGTTTATCTGAAAATTAACAATTTACATAAAAATTAAAACATATTTTATTACAAATGTATATTTCAATTATAGAAAGATCTACGAAATAATAAAAAAACCTAAGTATATGAAGTCTCCTCATCACAACTACCATGATCTGTACTTCCAACGCTTAAATTACATGAAAAGGAAGATTTTATATAAATCATTAAAAATATGTACAAAATAATTCTTAAATATATAGATTTTAAAATTTATGTTTGACATATGAAAAACAATTTGTCACAAAAATTTGATTGACAGAAACGGTCGACCCTCAAATTTAAGCCAGCTTCACCAAAACTATTTTGAAACTTAAGTGTGCTTTATGATTGAGAACCCTGCCTTCAAATATTTACAATACCTGACACCTATCTGGACCACAATGTTGAAAAACCATGTCGACATGGATATTAATCTCAGCTTGCTGGAGACCAATCTTTTTTCCTACCAGCAAGAATACGCGAAATTTGTAACCCTCTGCTGAAGGCCTGGTTGAACAACAAACGGGTTTGAAATTCCGATACAAAGGGAAACCAAGCTAATATAGCAATTGGTGTAAAAAGCAGTAGTCCCAATACGTATTCATAACCTCGAGCAAGGGCACGAACAGAGTCCCACATTCCCATGTGTTGAACTAGAGGCCTGCAGGCTAGTCCAATCTAGATAAAGGAAAATGCATACATGAGCCCAAGCAGAAATTATTAGTCTTGTATTCTAATCGGAAACGGGAGGGAGCAAAGAAAACAAGTATGAACAACTGAATGACAACTACCTGGAGCAAACCCCATCCAGAAGGCATGAATGCAAGAACACATGCGGATAAGTCTGGTAATGTCAACCCGCATACAACAAAGAGAATGGTGAGAACTGACATGAATCCAATGAAAAGAAGCCCTTTCAGCAGCCGAAACATGAGCTGAAATTCCGCGCTGAACCTCCTCCTTCCCATAGATACAGTCTGTGATAACCAGAATTGGCAGAATAAAAGTAGAAGTCAGGTCTTGCAATTTCACAACACCAAAAAAATATCATTAGTTACCAAGCAGTTTTCATCCATAAACAAAGAAGGCTTATAAATTAATACTCTAGTCAAATAAGGACGGACAGTAGTGTAGAATAAATTTGTATCTCCATTACTAATTTATTGCTTTGGATTCACATAAAATAGTAAGCAACAGGATTGGCTACCTTCAAGACCAAGAGGACAGCTCCAATAACAAGCCAAGATAGCCCATAGACCTGAGAGTTGGGGATTAAATAAACATTATAGCCTGAAAGAAGTTGCTTCTCAATCACCTCAGTGAAAGATAAAAAAATGTAACAACGAAAATATGGTAGTTAATGTGTAAACAATACCAGAAAGCTACGATTCTCATGTGCAATATTAAGGTGGTAAACCAATCCATATTGGTAGAGGAAAAATCTAAGTGATAAGAGTATCTCCCAAATTCGTCCTTGCAAGCCTGAATGCTTGAGATGCTCCTGTTCCTCTTCCCACCATGATTCCCAACTTTTTTCTTGTGTTACACCAATCCCTCCACGATTGTTTATCCATTTGTTCCAATCTGTCCAGTCATCCACAATCTTTTGCCATTCAAATCCAGAAGGATTAAACAAGAAAGGTGCAAAAAGCCATGTCCCAACCATAAACCACATGGAAAAAGTTATTAAGAGATATGAGACAGTGTTACGATATGACTGGCCGTAGACGTTATATACAATCAAAAGCATCATCAACTCAATTCCTTTGACAAAGTGACTGCGAGAGTAGAATCGATAGTTATCTGCAAACTTGGCATGAAAAACAACAAATCCCCGTCCAGTAGCTCTGTATTTGGCTCCTCCATGAAGTAATGTCCGTCCATAGTAATGTGTCTTTGTACCAAGAGAAAAAGTAAAGAAAACGGAGGCGAGTTGCAGCTGCATAACAATAAAATCACTTAATGCAGTACGGAAACCTCGTTCTAAACCAATTTCCATCACCATTGGCAAGGCCATCAACAGACCCAGCTGAACAAAAGACTCTGAAGCAAGGGCTGCTTGTAAGGAAGAATTGTGTTGTACAGCAGCTTCGTGCAACATTCTGGCTTCAAGTCCACTTAAAACCAGATATAAACGACCATATAGAAAGACATACACTGTAAGAACAGTCACCTGCAATACAAATCCCAGAATAATTGTCATTTATGTAACAAACCCTGGTCAGATTCCACAAAGCATATATACAAGATCTCTTGATATCTAACTTGGCATGCAAAACTATTATAAGCTATCAATAGAGGGAGCAACCTTTAACAAATAAGATGGAATGCAATTAATCCATACCAGAGTACTAAAGTAAAATCCAACTGTAGTGAAATAGCAGGACATCATTCGAAAGAAGTCAAACCGATGTCCTAGCCGATAAATATCACGACTCAAGGTTTGTTCACCATTTCCATTTGCTACCTTTGCCTCAAATAGTGATATTTGATTAAGTCCCACATCACGACCTTTACCAACTTGCATGTATTCATGATGAGTTACATTGCCTTGTCGTAGGGTAGAATTGAATCCTGCAGAGTACATGATAATGTTATGTGCCCATGCATCTTTGTTCAAAAGTTTATAGGAACAATATGGTTCAACCGAAAAAACCTAGATCAAAACCCCAAAACTTCGAAAGTTACCTAAGCTACAGGCAGTGGGACTAGAAATGAAACAAAATGCTTACCTGCAAATATGTCCTCACTTAAATTGATGACTTTTGAAGCTTTGCTTATCCCACCTCTTGTCAGGTGGAACAGCCTATCAAAAACATCTGGATGACCATAGTGAAAACGAACCCTGAAACCAAGAGAAAAATTAAATCACCAGACAAAAGTTATCAATAAAACAAT
>VDFB02381110.1:0-52524 GCA_007258455.2 Sequoia sempervirens | reverse complement strand
AATGGTGCCATCAAATAGTGTGGTGGGTTGTGATGATTGCTGTCTTGATGTTGATGGCTGCCCATGTGATTTAGGAGAAGAGGAAAGTTGTGATAAACATAAGGATTGATCAAATGAGTATTCCCCCATGCCTTTGTCTTTCAATTGGATCTTGGTCACTTGTTTCGATAAAGAATCAAGTTGACTTTCCTGATCTTGTGGAGTAGAATTACCGATACCTTTTTCTTTTGATTGATCCTTTATCTCTGGCTGGTTTGAGAAAGAATTTGATGTACTTTCTTTACTTGAGGGAGTGGAATCACCGATACCCTTATCCTTTGGTTGGTCCTTTTACTCAACCCACTTTGACAAGGCATTTAGTTATTTCCCATCATTTGATGAACCATGAGTTGGAGCTTCCCTGTTGTGTGGTACAAAAGCATCTTGGGTAGTCTTGAGGGTGTTGCAATATTGGGGGTTGTTTGAGTCAGCTGCAATAGTGATTTCCTACCCATTGAAAGGGAACTTCAAACACTGGTGATATGTGGATGACACTGCTTGCATGTCATGAATCCAAGGTCTTCCCAAGAGTATGTTGTATGTTAACTCTTTTTCTAACACTTGACATACTATATCTTTGACAATTGGTCCCATTTGAATAGGTAACACTATCAACCCTTGTGAAGATCTCTCCTCATCATATGATTTTATTGTGATTTTCCTTCTAGGATCAATAGAATTTTATGAATAGCCTAGTGCATGAACAAGTTTCAAAGTTCAAATATCTAGGCCAGCTCCTCCATCTATTAGAACACGTTTAATGCGGTGTTTGTGGATTAAGACCTCAATGTGGAGGGAAACGTTGTGTGGATGGTTGATAGATACAACATCATTATCAAAAAATGATAAGAAGTGTGGTGTAGTAAAATGTCCCACCATAGTCTGGAATTAGAAAACCTCTAAATTGTTTGGTACCATGGTGGCGACTACAAATTGTTCCAAGATTTCCTTGTGAGCAGGTGAAATCTTGAGAAGTTCGAATATGGATTTTTGGGCAGATATTTTCTGCAATTGATCAACTATGTTATACTGAGTTGCAGGGATAGTAGTAGTTTCTTTGGATGTTGAAGGGGTAGCTCCTTTCAATGTTACCTTGGCTTGTCCTCGTGTGATTGCATTGATCATAAAATTGTCTTGTTTCTCTCTGATTTTGATGACATTGATTTGATTTTTATTTGTAGCAATGTTGGTGATCAAATTTATTGGCACAAGGTCATTGATTTGATGTGAGGTGATGTCGACATCATGGTGATGATTTTCAATTACAATGATGTTTTTTCCATGTTGAATGGTGTTTTCATTTATTGGGTTATCAATTGCAATAAGATCTGATTTGTCATGGGTTTGATCATCAACCACCTCAATATGCAGAATGGTGGTGTCATAGATATAGTTTATGCCTTTTCCTTTGGTATTTGAAGAAGAAGATTCCCCTTTTTCGTAGTTAGGTAGAGGGTTCTTGAACGCCCCATGATCATTGTTTGTTTGGGGCCCTTCTACAAATATCTTCTTGTTGTCAATTAAGTCTTGTATCAAGTGCTTTAATTGCATGCAGTCATTGGTTTTATGCCCTTTGTTGCGATGAAAGTCACAAAAATGAGCATAATTCCACCATGGAGGCTTGACTTGTGGCTCCCAATTTTTTGCCTTTGGTAATGTTATGACCTTAGCTTTGAGAAGTTCCTTCAATGTTGATTTTGATGATTGACCTAAAGGTGTGAACCTTTTTCGATTTGAGGACGTTCGATATGATGGTGTTTTTGATCTAGCATTACCTTGATTGTTATTTTGGTTGTTGGGTGGATTGTTGTTCTGATTAGTTTTGGTGACTACTGTCTTCAAACTAAATACATGTTTCGTATTTTGGTTTTTAACTGTACCTTCGTTGTTACCCATGTTCTTGTTTCATTACCAGAACTTTGGTTTATCATTGTTGTTGTAATTGTTAGAGGAGTTTGATGTGTTGTTGTCATTGCAAAGTTTTATGACTTCTCTTTTGACCAAAGCTTCTTCGATTTTAATCCCATTTTCAATCAATTTTTTGAATGTGGGTGGACATTGCAATTCCAACCTATAGCTCATCTCGTCATTTAGGTTATCGATAAAGATTTCCATCTTCTCCTTTTTAGGTATGAGACAAGAATATCTTATGAACAACCTTCTCCATTTTTAAAAAAACACAAGGAACGATTCATCCTTTTTCTATTTCAAGTTACAAAGGTCCTTCATTGTTATGTCATGTTGAATGTTATAAGAATATTGGGTGATGGATTTGTTGACCAATTCTTCAAAGGTTTTGATGGGTGGTGCAAGTTTTGAAAACCATTCAAGGCATTGTCCACATAGACTTCTTGGGAATAACCTCATCAAATAAATTTCTTCATGAGAAAATTCAAGAATCATGGTTCTAAATTCCTCACATGATCAATTGGATCTATTTTCCCATTGTATTTGTCATATTTCAGGAATTTGCAATGTTTGGGAAAAGGAATTATATGGATATCTTGATCAAAATGATATGGAAATATTTCTTGGATCAAATATCATTTTGATGGTCCCCTTTGCATGTCAAGAAGTTGTTGTTGAAGGTTCTTCATTTGATGAGTTAGGGAAATCACTTGTTCTGTTTCTTTTTCAGGCTGTTTGGGAGGTGCTTTCAATTGATTCACATCAAAATCCTCAGGTAATTTGACACCTTGTTTAGCTAGCATAAATAGGTACTTTTCCCCATTTATTTCAAAAATATTTTCAAAGCATTTGTGGAAATTAGGATCTTGTTTAGCATGTTGAATGTTTTCTTCAGTTATTTCTTCTCCTTTAGTGTTTTTGAGTCCATGGAAAGGATTCTCTTCAGCTTCTATCATGGTGTTTTGTGTTTCACTATTTTGAGTTTCAGTGTTTTGAGTCTCAATGATTGCAGTTTCAATGGTTGGAGTTCCAAGGTTTGGCTCTTCAATGTTTTGCTTTTCAAGTCCTTTTCCCTTGAGTTTTTGTTTTTGTAACCTTGTTTGAACGGGCATACAAGTGTTATAGTTTTGACTAAACTTTGATCTAAGTTTGAAAGAGTGCCAAGGATTACAACTAAGTCAAATAGAATGAAAAATTCTAATGAAACTAAGTTTGATTTGATTATATAGCTTTTTTTCATGATGAAAGGATGGTAAATCCTGATGATGAAACTAGGCTTAATAATCAAAGGTGTGATAAGTTTGATGATTTTTGGCACTTCAAGATGTTAGATCTTGGTTTAGGTTGGAGAATTCCACTTGTAGAGGTCAATTTTAACAAGTTTAGAATCTATGGTACCTAAGGAATGATTCTGGACTTGAAGAAGATTCTGAATTTTGGTTCAAACAGTGAAATAGGGGACAAGTTTAACTCTTGGGTTTTGCATTTAATGGATGCACTAAAACTGAGCCTAGATGTGCTAAAACAGAGGGAAGATGCACCAGAAAAGTGTACATATGCGCTATAAGATTGCTTAAATGTGCTAGAACAAAGGGTAAATGTGTTGAAATATGCAATGCATGCGCTATAACAAAAGGTCTATGCATTGGAAAAATGCTCAAATGCGCTATAAGATTGACTGGATGCACCAAAACAAAGGATGAATGCATTGGAAAATTGCATAGATGCACTATAACAACAGCTGTATGTGCTACAGGATTGCATAGATGTGCTAGAAAATGCAGTGGATGCACTGAACTGGGAAAATGATGCAGTTTCTTTCAAGTTTGTGTTTGATTTTTTGATTTTCCAAGTTGTTCCAAAGGATGTTTTAGTGAATCAAGGTTTTCACTTCCAATGTATGATGTTTTGTTTGAAAATTGTTTAAAAACACATTGTCAAATACACATCAAGCATGTACAACTTAAGGCTGTGTAAGACAATATTTATTGGATTCCCACTTAGATTTTACTCCAATTGTGCTTACTTATAGCAGATGATTAGATGCTTGACCCCACTGGATCCACTCCATGACAATCACTTCTACGGGGAAACCAAGCATCAATACCCATGAATCTCCCATGACATATTTCTCATCTCTACTAAAAGCTACAAGAATGTGGGATGACTTTAGAATGACCGTTCTTCACCAACAAATAGATTAAGGATTTTTTCCTTGCTACAAAAAAAGGTTTTAATATAGGCATTCCATTCATGGGGGATCATCCATGCAACAAGATACCATTTCTTCCCTTCTTGTTGGAACAATCCTCATGATAATTAAACTTTCCCCAAGTACCCACATTTATATCGTAGTTGGGAGTTGCTTGGCTTTAGCATGTTACTGGTTGGGTCGTTCCCTTGGGTGATTAATTTTTCCCACAAGGTAGACCCTCTAAGGATAAAACAAAAGCTAATGGGTCTGGATTTTTGGTCACCTAGTTAAGGGGAGAGCATATGCCTACCATTCATCAAGCACGAAAGACATGGTGTTCTTTATCCTTTCTAATTAAGCTAGATGCCTATCTTAAGCAAAAGAAAGTGTTTAACTAACTTCAACCCCTGCATAAATCATCAATAGTTTTATAATTTTTTTTTGACTAGTGTATAAGAGTACCTGCAAGCATAAAACACAAATTAGTTTTCGGATTTTGAATTTTTTTCAAATTTACACAGATGTGCTAGAACAGTCACCCAATGTGCTAAAATATTTCTTCAATGCGCTAAAACAACTACTCTATGCATTGAAAGAACTTATGTATGCGCTAAAAGAAGTAACGTATGCACTAAAAGAAGTGATGAATGCATTAAAAGACTCCCTGTATGCGCTAGAACATTTGATGTATGCACTGAAAGATTGATCATATGCGTCGTAACAGACCTCAGATGCGCTAAAATATTGGTCGTATGCGCCGAAACAAAAGTTGTATGCACCAAAATATTTTTTGTATGCATTGAAAGATTTGTTGTATGCGCCGAAAGAAATAATGATTGCGCTAAAACGTCACGTCCAACCTATTTATAAGAAATTTTCTAGAAAACTGTTAGAAATGGGGTCTTGGCCCATGGTGGGCCCCATTTTGTGTGTGTATGAAATGTGGGAATTTTTAGTAAATCAACACAAACCTTAATGAAATGGATTATATCAAAGATTTGAATCAAATAAACTACTCTATTTTGTACTCAAACAAATCTTTTAAGAACATCTCATTGTCCTCTATTCTCAAGAATTTATTAAACCATTTGGCCCTCAAATTTCTATGTGCACTATGGTTGTTAAAATGACAACTTGAGAAATGAGATAATATTCAACATACAAACCAATTAAGTTCCTACATGAAACTATATGATGAAAATGATAATGGATATTATGATGAATGGATAATGGTGTTAGATTATATAATGTAAATGCTATGATATGAAGCTAGGATAATTTTTCATATGCTCAAATGCTAACTATGAATATACTAATATAAAATGCAACTATAAAGTAAAGTATGGTATAAAATGCAACTATAAAGCGAAGTGTGGTATAAAATGCAACTATAAAGAAACATATGATTCTACAATGCTAAATATGAAGCTAAAAATGATTCTATATGCAACTACAAAGCAAAACATGATTCTAACTATAAGACTCCAAATGCTCCAATGCTCAAAGCTATTCCTGCATGATAACTCTACTCGAATGTGGGATGCAAAATACAATGGTAAAGGGTTGTATTTATAGACTTTTCCAAGCATCTTGTGATTTGCCAATGATAGACGGTCTAGATTCAAACAAGAGGGATGAACGGTGGAGATGAAGAGAATAAAGAAGGTGTCCCCTTGAACAAAGACAACATGCCAAATGGATGGAAGAATCAAGTTTGTGAGAGAAAGACCATGTGTTTGAAATTTTGTTGAAGAAGTGTGTGAGGAATAAGCCATGTGTTTGAAGATAATTCTAATTAAAAATTAGAATTATTTAATTTCACGTGACCTTGGTGAGGTGGCATGAAAAGTTGTAGACATGTGCTTGAATTCCTAATTTGGAATTAATGAAACTTAATTAAATAAAACAAGCTTATGGAAATTTGTTTATTTAATTAAATTAGAAGAAAATGATTTCAGAGTTGGAGAATTAGAAAATGGTGAACTATATAAATATATTGAGAATTTATTTAAATGTAGTCAAATATTAATTAAATAACTAGTATTTAATTAATTAAATGTCTTGACTGCTTTTAGGTGTATACAGGTATTAGAGCTTGGTTCATTTGAAGAATCCTAACAACTTGAGGATGGTCCTGAAATCTGATTATAAGAAATTTTTTCCTCTAGAAGTGGTCGTTGCTGGACACTCTGAAGAAATTGAAGATTTGAAGAATAAGCTAAGGGAAGCGAATGATTGTATCAAGGATCTAAGGAGAAGATATGAAGATTCCCGTGTTCAACTAAAATGATAACATGATGATATGACCAAACTGTGTCATCAATTGGAAGAAATGAAAAGAATTGAAGACTGTTAGAAAGTTGAAATTCAAAGGATGACAGATAAATGTATAAAGCTCAAGCAAGAAATGGAAAATTTGAGATTAGATCTAGAAAAGGAAAAAATATTTGAGGATAAATTCAAGACAAGCACTACAAAGCTCAATGAGTTGATTGATTCTCAAAGACCTGCAATGGATAAAAGAGGCTTAGGGTTTGAAGAAGAATACAATTCAAAGATAAAGCAACCTCCAGATAATGAGATTCTATACGGAGATGGACAAATCAAGGATTTAAGAAGCTTTACTGAAAGGAATCCCATCGTACAACCTAATGTTCAAAGGTATTTATCCTTTAATGACGTCTGTTATTCTTGCAATAAATTTGGACATAGAGAAAAAGATTGCAAAAGTAAAGCGAAGTAGAATAATGGAATCAAGAGAAATCATAATTTAGATATGATGATTCATTTGTTTAAAGGTCACTGTTATCTTTGCAATTTAATTGGGCATAAAGCTAACCAGTACAAATATGGATTGGATAAGAGAAAGTTTGGATGGAAGAATGTCATTTTCTTTAATTGTAGTAATTTGAAACATATTGAAAGCAGAAAATTAAGAGGTAGAAATCCGACGAAAGGATATGAATCATCTATTAAGGTTGACCCAACAAAAGATAAGAAAGAGATGGAGAGAATATGGAGAAAAGGAGAATATGGAAAGCAAGTAGAACCATAAGCATTTGTTTCTATGCCATCTTCTAGTATAGATACGTCACTCAATAATTAATTCAGAACTTGGCTAAGGGGGATCATTAATCAAAAAATATGTCAGCCCCTCCTTTGATGTCATGTGATGACATAACTATATTTATTAAGGTTATGAACTCAAAATTCACATAGAAGGAATTTCCAATCTCACATGTGCGAATAATTTATTTAGCAGAATTTGGAAGGATGCAGGATTTCATGAATTTTAAGGTGATCTACTTGCGATTTGAAGCATTAATTGCATAAGTAATTGGAATGAAAAGGATAAATTCAGACATGTTTAGGAAAATTCATTCGATGAAAAGCATTTATGCAAGAAGAGGCATGAAGAAGAAGCTGGAAGAAACCAGAGCAACTTTACCTTGTGGAAATTATGAATTCGGCTTTGGTAGAAAAGGAAAAGGTAAGTTGATGCCACTACTTTTGAATTATTTGTAGTTTCTTGTATGCAATGGATTTTCCTTGGCTTATAAAAAATTCAGAAAGATCAGAACCTGAGTACAAAATGAATCCGGTTAAATACTTGGAACTTGATCTTTTGGGTGCTTTTTCAGATATTCCTCTTGGTGTCATACCGATTGAAGATGTAGGAGCATATATTCATAGAGAATTGGAAGAATTCAGTTATGGAAAAGATCACATATTGTGGAGTGAAGAATTAACTGGAAATGGTTTTACCCTAAAACCGGATTACAATGTGCTTTCGGAAATGAAATTGGATGCATGGAATAATTTTCCAAACTTTATCAATGAAGGAAGATGTATCAAAATGAGACTTAGCATATTTCATGGTGACTTTGTGTGGCTTAATGAAGCATATATGATATCCAAAGATGTAATCAAGGAATTTACTAGATTTTCATCCTTCAGACTAACTACCATTTTTAATGTTAATAGAGAAAAGGGTTTAATAAGAAACACATTTATTGGAATCTCCAACCTGGAAATTCAATATGCAAGCTTAGTTATTTCGCAGATGATTCTTGGTGATAGCGATGTATCCACTACCACAATTGATCTTGTATTGGATATAGTTAAGAATATAACTTAATGTGATCTCTATGAGCTGCTTCGACAACTATTGGAGAATCTAAGAGATTTCACGAAGAAGAAAGGTACATTCAGATATGGTACATTGGTTTTATGCTTGATTTTCTACTTTATGAAGGAGATGCCTGGTTTAGGAGAAGTTAGTTGGGAGAATACCAGACCAATTTCTCATCAGATTGAGGAGCTCATGAGAAACATTGGGGACTTGGATGTTGAAGAAGATTCCCTTAGTGCATTCTTTGGAACGTTTCAAAGAAAAA
This sequence comes from Sequoia sempervirens, assembly GCA_007258455.2. NCBI lineage: Eukaryota > Viridiplantae > Streptophyta > Pinopsida > Cupressales > Cupressaceae > Sequoia > Sequoia sempervirens. The sequence continues at coordinate 43,986 of VDFB02381110.1, read as the reverse complement.
TGAACAAAAGAAGTAGAATTCCAAGAGAATTGGTTTCAAAGTATAAGAATGACATAATCTTTTTGGTAAATTCTAATAGTTGCATCATCAATGCAATTGAACCAAGGATTTCATGTTTACCTAAGTTTGGATGAAATTGAGAAGGATTATGCTACTGGTTGCATTGAGTTACTGGTTAACAACCCCCAAGATCTCAATAGACCTAGGTTTGGAACCTACACTGAAGTAGCTAAAGCTCTTGAAGAGTCCGAGTTTGTCTCTGGTAAAGCAAAGCCTATCACTGGAGAAAAGAGAAAAGAAGTTGTGGTTCATGCCCTGGTTTCTTAGGTGGACCTTGCTTCTAGGAGACTCAAGCAATTGGCCATAAGAAGGACACATCTTCAAGTAGCTCCTAGTGTTGTTTCTAGAGAAATCTCAAATGCATTAATTGATAGATTCAATGAATTGAAGATAAAAGCAGTAAGTGACATGGTCTCTTGGGTTGAAAGCAAAGCATTGTTGGAAATTGTAGATAAGTGCAAGTCTACTCATAGCTTGACACTTGAAAAACTCAAGAATATTCAAGATTGTGAGGAAGAAATTAAGAGTTTATTCACATTCTGTTGGTCTTGGCCTGATGTAATTCAAAGGCTCAAGGATGTTGAGAGCATGATTGAAACTTAGATTAAGTACATTTGATCCTGCTCTTAGTCTAGATGATCAAAATTGGTATGGTTTGACAAGATTGCATGAAGAATACCTTGCATCACACCAGGAAATAGGAAAGTTGATTGATATGTATGGGAAGCTTAGAGTTCTAATCAAGATTGAGTGTGCTCCTATCTACTATGTTTGTTCGATTGCTGAAAGGGTTTTGAACTCTTATGCTCCTCTCAAAACTTTGGTTGAAGGAAAGGATACTTTAATTGACCTCAATTATCTATGCAATTCTCTGACAGAGGCAACACCACTTTGGACTGAAGGGAGATCCTCATGGATGGGGATTCTTAGACAACTTTAGTCATCTACCACCTCCAGATAGTCATTTATCATCATCAATTTTTGGAATGTGCTCCTCAGGGGAAGTATTTTATTTTGCAAAGGACAATTAATGCACTAAAATTCTATTTTTACCTTTGCTATTGATGTCAAAGGGGGAGAGAGAGAGAAGCATCATATGAAAATAGAGAATAAATTGGAAGGTTTTTGTATGTAAGTTGGGAAGAAGTATTTTTGATGGTTTTCACATTATGTGTTTGCGTCAATGAAAAAGGGGGAGATTGTTGGAAATTGATAGGTTTTCATTGATGTCAATAGATAATGAGATTTTTGTTGATTGCTAGAATATTTTTGCTTCGGTTATGAATTCTTGTTGATCCAGTATTTTGGTTTGGATTCTATCTCAATAAAAGATATCTTTATAGGATTTTGTATACAAGTGTTAGCCTACAAGATGCATTCTACCATGGAGTTTCATGATGATATGTGAAGGTATTCGGGAGATATGAATGATAGTATTCTGCTTTGTAGACCTCAGTGAGTTTTCCTCCTGACCCTATTGTGGGAGATTCTTCATTTCCTCATAATTGATTATCATACCGTGCAGTGTCAAAGATAAGTAGTTTGATGATTTCCAAGGGAGAATTCAATGAGTTAACAAGTTTTTGTGTTGCACGTTTGATGGAGTGTACATATGTTTGGATTCTTGGCTTGACTCTAGCTGACCTAACCACATATTGATATTAAAGGGATCTATCTTAGGTCCATGCTAACAAAGTTAGTTTTTGAATTAAGGTTTCTTTAATTAGGCCGACCTGATTAAGAAACATAGACACATATGTATATATGCATGACATTATTTTATGTGGGTGTGTGGTGAAAAATAAAGGAAGAGAGAAGAATGTTCACATGGTAGAAGTTGAAAATGAATATGTGTGAATTGTATAGATGAGAAAACGAGTGAGTTACTCATGCATTGTGGTTCACCGAAATTGAACTCCAACTCAGGGAAGGTGCATTCTTTATTAGTTCACTCACTTGGAAGTGAGCCATACTTTTTGTATCTTGGTGATTAGCCATCCTTTTGTATTCAGGAAGTGAGCATTTCAAGGATAGTGAGTCCTAGTAGTGAGCCCTGTAATATTCTATATCCAGATATATTATATTGTGAGTTAATCCCCACTGTGGTTTTTCCAATTTTGGGTTTTCCAAGTAAATTTTTTTGTGTTCATGTGTGTTGATGCTTTGTTTTGGTTTCATGTCTTCCTCTAGTAATTTAGTCAGATTTATGATAAAAATTAAATGGATTTTATGTGAATGGTTTTATGGAATATTGATTCACCCCCCTCTTAGTATTCTAGATGTTCAACTGATGGTGCTTGATAGGTGATGTTGGTTTAGAGTTTGTTTGTTTTATGTGATGGTATACTCTTGTTTACGCATTAGAGTTTTGGCATGATGCATTACTCTTGAGATCAAGGTATGTTCACTTGGAGCATGGGATCTCCTAAGGGGGATGGTAAGATCATGATTTCGTGATAAGTTCTTGATTTAGATGATTGGAGCTTTGACAGTGGTCTGGGATCCTCTTTGTTTTGGGTCCATTGATCATATGCTTGAGAAGTTCATGATAGTGTAGTGGTGCATTTGGAGTTTAGCATGAGATGATTGGTTGCAAGTACTCATAGATACATGGAGAATAAGGTAAGGTTGTATTTCTCTTGATTTGAGAGAAGTGTTGTTAAGATGGTTACTCTGGATGAGATTTCAACAAATTTTTTGAGGAGCCTACACCTTGGTTGGACGTGAGTTCAATAGAGACCTATGAGGAGATTGCTCTTGGAAGAATCATGATGGCTTGCATATCTTGCAGGAGAATTCTCTTTCCTCACTTTTGGTCTACTCAACAACTTATTATTTGAGAGGTATTTTCCCATTATATCTTTCAGATGTGTTTATGTTTTGTGCTTTATTTCTCATAGGATTGAGTTGATTCATGGTGATTGATTATTGAGACTCATTGAGGATGGTTTAGCATGAGTCTATATTATTTATCTTTCATAGATATGGATCTTGAGCTGCTATTAGATGGTTTTGGAGGATTCATTATGAGAGATGGATAGCATGGTTATATTCTTGGGATTGCTTTTTCATTTATGATGAGGACCATCAGGAGATGGTTTATGGGCTAATTTCATGAGATGGGAAATGGAGTAGTTTGATCTTCTTTGAGAAGTTTACATCAGTGTAGATACATGATACATATGTTATGTTTGATCTCTTGAGGTTGAATGGGGTTGGATGTTGCTATAAATTTTATCTTGGGGAAGTGAAGGAGATCATACTTGACATAGTTGGAATTTAGAGGTGTATATAGGAGGATTTTTTGTAGCTATATAATCCAGATTGTTTTTCTCTTTGGTCTTGGTTATCTTCCTGGATGTTTGGTTTCACATTACATTAGTTTGAGGTTTGGTCAGAGCTGTTGTGATCACTATATTGTGTTCATGTGTTTTCACATATGTTCTTGGGTGATGACATGGAGGCTCTTTATCTCTTTCCTTTGTTGGGTGTTGAGAACTTGGGAGAGCTATGGACACTTGTGGTGAGAGTTGTTCTTACTGGTTATTGGTTTACAGGTTTCACATATCATTGTGGATATTCCTTGGTACCAGATGATGTTGTTTACACCTCCTATATGATGCTATTGGTAGACTCGTAATGCCTTTGATATTTCAGAATTGGCATTACCCATGTAGTGGGAGTTCGTGGATGTGTTTGGTCTTCTTCAACTAGTTGGCACATGGATCTTGCATTTGTTGTTGATGGGTTGGCTAAGTAGGAGGCATGAGTTTGCTGATGTGGATAACTTCAAGGTATGTGTGATTGGATGGATTAGCACTTGCTATGGGTGCTATTTTAAGTTGCGTGGGTTAATCAGTTGGATGGGAGTAGTTAGTTTCCTATTTGTTTTTCTAACTGATGTTCTATCTTGTTTTTTGGAGGATGTCTTCACAGATGTGTTCAAGTTCAAGCTTTGAAGTTGATGTTGTTATTTATTTTGTATAACTTGTGAGCACAATGGAGTGGTGGCAGTATTCTATAGCCTTTTCTATCAGTTAGATTTGATGCTTGTGTTCTTTAGACTAGTGCATATACACCATGACTCATTCCTTTCCTTTGCAGGATGGTTGGAACTGTTGCCTGAGATGGTGGACATCTTGGATGTTGTTGTAGGTGTCTAGGGTGATACAGTGATTTTGAGCATTAGAAGTGTATAACTAAAAATATGTTATACTTCTGTGAATCCTTTCATGCAAGGATACTCAATAATGAGTCCTTGCAAATCAATTCACAGCTCTCTATCCGAGAAGAGCAGGGATTGATATTGTGGCCCTCAGATTGACCCAGTTACCCCTGCAAATACAGTCTCGAAATGAGAGATTCAAAGAGGAGAAGCAAGAATGCCAATCTCCATGAATCCTGTTCTTGCAATGCACCAATGAAAACTAATCTAAATGACTGTAAAATGCAATAAACAAAACTAATTTATTGAAATGAAAATTGATCTACATGCAATGCCATAAATGAATTACTTTGCAAATTAATCTACTATGAAGATTAAGCTAAAATGTAATATTAAACTATATGCTCTAAAACTAAGATGCTTATAAAATCAAACTAATGTGTAATCTCAAATGATAAAATTCAAGAAAATTTGTAGCATAAGTCTGATGTAAAAATTCGTGATTTTTTGAAATGAGAATGAGAGGGAGGGCTCATTTTATAGGCAAAAGTGGAATTGAAGGAATTCAGAAGCAATGTGGGATAAATAGAAAAATAGAAACAAATCTTGATTGGAATTCTTTTTTAGTTTATTTCCCTTTTAACTGATTTGTTTCCTTTTTTTCATCACGGGATATTCTTGAGAGGATATTTCATTTATTTTATTTAATTTAAGATGATAATATCTCTTTTAATAAAATAAAATAAGATTATGTAATTTAGAAATGAATATTAATAAAATAAAATAAAATTATTTAATTAAAAATAGATTTAATTAAATAGCATCATTTTATTTAAGTAATATTAACTTCAATTAAATAACATTATTTTATTTATTAAAAGGGATTTATTTCTTTTGATTAAATAAAATTAATGAAGCATTCAAACCTTAGGGAAAATTGAAACATTTGAAATAGTTATGAATTGATTAAGAAATTTGATTTGAAAATGTGACAATCATTGATTCAAAAAAGTTGATGTTGACAAATTAAATAAATGGGGCCCAAAGTCTAGGTGACCATTTTAGGTTGCATACATTTTCCCCTCTTTGACTAATGTGAGGTCGACTCGGGATCACATGCAGTCAAAGAATGAAGTTACAATGTGAGATCGATTTGGGATCACAAAACAACTCAGATGTGAGGTCGACTCGGGATCACATCTGGACAAACATAAACAAAAGGCCTTTGAAGATGAGGTCGATTCGGGATCACATCCAAAGTGAGATAAGAATCTCAAGCAAGGTTGCCCCAAGAGAAGCAATTAATAAATTGATAAAGTTGAATCAAAAGGATTGAAGTTTGATAGAGTCTTGCCCCTCATTGATGAAATCGAAATGAGATGGGAGAAATAAAAATTTGAAAAATTTGATCAAATCAAACAAAGATAAAGGTTCTTGATGTAAGATGAAAAATATAAGAATCCTGGAACCGAGGTAGATCACCAAGAAAATTATGCCCTAAGGTTGAATTAGAAGAAAAGTGGGGTGAAATCCCGGATGGAAGATAGAAGTTTGGAAGAAATGGAAAAGGAAATGGAGAGAAGGAAGAGAATCGCCTCAATAAAGGATGCATCAAAATCAATCCGAACTTTAAGATAGGAATTTTGATTGAGATCCGCGAAGGTAAGGAAAAGGAAGAGCGTGATCAGAGTTGATGAAAATCCACAAAGAAAGAGATGAAGGAAACCCTCTCAAACCCATAATACAGCCTAAAAGTGCAAATTAACATGAAGTCTAAATAATGCAAGCTACATGAAGATGCAAAGGTGTACTTGCAATAGGGTAACATAGGTTTTTGTGTGTTCATCATTCATTAGAGAATGTAAGAGAACTTATTTTCATCATTGGGCCATTATTACCGGACATCGGACAATCACACAATCATCACTAGTCACAAACGTAACTATGAAGATATGAATGTGATTTATATCAGCTTGGAATGTGGAAAGATTCTAACATGAGCATCAAAGACATGAAGGTCAAGATGACTACAATGTTAGCTTACCCAATTTAATGTAGCAAAACCACGCTCGCATCAAGACATAAACGCCAGGATTACCATGAGAATGGTTGTGCAAAAACATTCAAGGATGATTCCATAAATCTCTTAAGTGTGTCAAGGAGACAACAAGAGACACTGAAGAGGTTCAAGACAACACCCACAAGCAGAAAGCAAATAAAAACATGCCCCATGCCCCAAGTCCTCTAGCTATGCATCACGGAGAGACTTATTAGACAAGGACACTCAACGAAAATCAATATCAGTCAGCACACAAAGAAAAGATCATGGCATATCTCAAGCATTAAGTGTTGCAATTAAAAAAATTTAAGTGTGTAAACTAATACTGAGTTCCGAGGATAAGGATCGAATGCTTGCAAGTAGGTAAGATCACATGACCGAACTGGATAAGACCAAACTGATAAGTGTTGAAAAACACACGATGTCAGGGGTTGTGTTGAAAAACACAGTTGGGTTAGTGTTGAAAAACACCGTTTGCGAGGTGTCCTAAAGACAAGCATATCCAAGAGACCAAAGCTAACACAGTGATGCCCCTAGACAAAGACAAAGACCAATTCCAAACCAAGGCAATAAGGACAAGGCATGATGGAGAAAGGCTAAGTGTAGAGGATGCATGCTAAGAAATAGGGATGCAAAGGCCTCAAGTAGCGCCTGTTTCCAGGTTTTCACCACTTGGAAGAATTTCTTTTAGGACTTCTTATATATTTTTTTTAATATTTTTTTATTTTTATTTTTATTTTTTTGTATTTTTTTAGCATCATATTTGAATTTTTTTGGATTTTTTGACAATATATCAATTTTTTTTAGTACCATATATCAATTTTTTTGGAACTTTTCGAGGTCATAATTATATGCAAAGGGATGCCCCGGTGAGCGAGGGCATCAAAAGGATAGAACTTTCTTGGTGCAAAACATTGATAGGCTCAGGGAGCTGCTCCCCCTCTTCAGTAGATAGTAGATAGGCACCTGTGCCAAAAGCTGCTGTGATGATGTAGGGTCCAAGCCAATTAGGTTTGAATTTTCCCTTCTATTCTCGATTCTGTTGGTTCTTAGGATTCTCTCACAGGACAAGATCTCCTACTTGGAATTCTCTAGGGTGAACCTTTTTGTTGAAGGCTTTGGACATCCGCTTTTGATATACCCTCATATGGTCGAATGATGCTTTACACTTCTCATCAAGAAGTTCCAATTCTTGCAATCTCATGGCGCGATAGTCTTCATCTGTAACTAGACCTTTGAGAGAGACCCGAAGTGATGGAATCTCAACCTCTAAAGGTAACACTGCTTCAGCGCCGTATGTAAGGGCAAAAGGAGTAGCCCCAGTTGGAGTACGAATACTCATTCTATAGGCCCACAGGGCTGGATTTATCTGTAGGTGCCAATCTCTACCATTCTTATGAACTGTTCTGTGCAAAATCTTGAGAATGGTTTTGTTTGAAGCCTCTGCCTGACCATTTCCTTGTGGGAAGTAAATGGAGGACCAATGTTGCTTTATCTTGAATCTTTGGCAGAGTTCTTTAAGGTCCTTATTTTTTAACTGACCTCCATTGTCAGTGATGATCTCAGATGGCACTCCATATCGACAGATGATATGGTTTAAAATAAATAAAGACACTGTCTTGCCTGAGGCAATAGAAAGTGGAACAACCTCTACCCATTTTGTGAAGTAGTCAGTAGTAGTGATAATGAACTTATGCCCACCTGATGAGTTGGGATGAATCTGCCCAACAAGATCAAAGGCCCATCGCTGAAGTGGCCAGTGAGATATAGAAGGAATTAGCTCCCTACCTGGAGCATGTATCAGGTGTCCATGTTTTTGACATTTTCCACAAGACTTAGCAAATGCTCACGCATCTATCTGCATAAATTAGGCCAATAGTACTGCCCTTTCAGCAACCTTCTAGCCATGGAAAGACCATTAGAATGTCCTCACATATGCCCTGAAGTGGATGTCAACTGGCAACGGTCAGTTCCTCCTTTCTAAGCACCTAGAAGTGTTCCATCTAGACCCCTCCTATACAAATCACCAAAGATGAGGGAATGGTGAGAGGCGTTGCGGATAAGGTTTCTTCTTTCAGATCGGTTAAATGTATCGGGGATGATGCCATCATGAAGATATGAGTAAATAGCACCATAGCGGGAGGATTCATGATTGACAAGGGTACAAATGACATGGCTTTCAGGTGAGTCAAATATGGGATATCGTAGCTCTTCCACCAGGAATTCATATCTGGACTCATGTTCCTCTAACTGAAGAAGTGAAGCAAGGGTGGCCATAGCATTAGCTGCTTTGTTCTCAGCCCTAGGGATTTGCTGAAAGGTGACAAAAGTAAAATACCGTCTTAATGAATCAACCATTTTTTGTAAGGTACCAACTTGTCATCTTTTGTTTGGTATTGTTCATTGACTTGGTTGATGATCAGCTGAGAAGCCCCATAGATATGTAGTTCTGTGATATTCCACTCTATGGCCATTTTAGTCCATTTGTCAAAGCCTCATACTCAGCTATGTTGTTTGTGCATGGAAAGAGTAACTTGTAAGATTTAGGAATAGTATACCCATGAGGAGAAACAAACAACACACCCGCTCCAGAACCATTTTGCATGCAGGAACCATCAAAGAATAGTTTCCAGGATCTTTCAGTCATGTACATAAGATGCTCATTTGGAAAGTTGACTTGAATGGGCATATTATCTTGAATAGGGAAATTAGCCAGTTGATCTGCAATAGCTTGGCCTTTGATTGCTTTGCACTCAATATACTCTATGTCAAATTCAGAAAGAATCATCATCCATTTAGCAAGTCTACTCATGAGAGCAGCTTTACCGAGCAAGTATTTGAGAGGATCAATTTTTTCTATGAGGTGTATGGTGTCTGTGAGCATATAGTGTCACAATTTTTTGAGAAGCAAACACTACTACTTGAGACGAAGCTTTTCAATACTAGTATAATTAACCTCATAAGAAACAAGGTGCGACTAATGCGCTATGTGGCCTTTTCTTTCCCTTTGTTCATCTAATTGAGCCAACAATGCCCCTAGTGAAGATTGATGCATTTGAGACATATAAAATGAGAGGTTTTCTGGAATGGGAGGCATTAAAATGGGAGGATTTGCCAAGTATTCTTTAATTTGATCCATGCTCTTTTGGCAATCCTCATTCCAGACACATTGAACACCTTTATGCAATTTTTTGTTGAAAGGTTGTGCTCTATCTGCCAATTGTGAAATAAACCTCCTTATGGATTGAAGACGCCCTTGAAGACTCCTCATTTTGCTGACATTTTTGGGAGGTGGCATGTTTATAATGGCTTGAACCTTTTCAGGGTCTACTTCTATTCCTTTAGCTGAAATGATGAATCCCAATAATTTTCCAGAAGTAACACCAAATGCACACTTTTTTGGGTTTAATCTTAGTTAAAATTGTTCCATGTGATCTAGAATCACTTCTAAATCAGCCAAATGTGTTCCTCTTCTCTTAGACTTAGCCAGGGTGTCATCCACATAATCTTCCATATTCTTATGCATCATGTCATGGAAGATGGTTGTCATAGCTCTTTGGTAAGTAGCTCCTGCATTTTTCAATCTAAAGGGCATGACCTTCCAACAATAAGTACCCCAGGCACATGTGAATGCAGTCTTTTCTTGATCCTCGGGAGCTATCTTGATATTATTATACCCAGAAAAACCATCCATCAAAGAATAGATCTCATATCCCGCTGTCATGTCCACTATCATGTCTATGTTAGGAAGTGGAAAATCATCCTTTGGGCATGCTCTGTTAAGATCTCTAAAGTCTGTGCAGATTCGAATGGTTTTATCATGTTTAGAAACAGGTACAATGTTGGAAATCCAGTCAGCATAGTCTATGGCTCTAATGAATCCTGCACCAAGGAGCTTTTCTAATTCAACTTTCACTAAAAGAGCTATATGAGGGTGCATTTTTCTCAACTTCTGTTTGACTAGTTTCACACCTGGAGCTATGGACAAATGATGCATAATGAGATTAGTGTCCAACCCTGGCATGTTTGAGTATGTCCATGCAAAGTTAATTTCCTTCTTTTGGAGGAACTCAGTATAGGCTTTCTTTTCTTCAGGTGATAAAGATTTAGCCAAGTGTACAATTTTTGGAACTTCCTCTGTGCCCAAATTAACAACTTCTGTAGGTTCAACCAATACTGATGATCTGTCCTGGAAATAGCTTGGGAGACTATCAAGTACCTCATCCGTAGGTGCCTCTAGGAGGTTTTCACCTTTGGATACGTCTTTTATTTTTACTTTTTTTGGTTCTGACACCGCCACATAGTGGTTTTTGCCATCAGAACTCTTATTCTTTTTTTCTTTTCTTTTTATCTTATGACTAAGGTACTTGATGTCAGGTTCTATCATACTGGTAGCCGGTTCACTGGTGGAAGAGACTACAGGTTCAATGGCATTTAGATAGCAGGTGATCTCATAGTCATTGTGAAATGTCAAGAGTTGAGGCTCTTGGTACCGTTGAGACCAATCAATAAGGTTGGGGTGAACAAGGGGTAGGTTGATGACCAGTTCAAGATTAAGGATATAGGTGGTGTCATCTCTGGTGACTGTAGAATTGGAATCTGTCAAGTTTCTCTCTAAAGTGTCTAAATCAGAATTTATCCTAGCAAGCGAAGAATCGTCTACTAATGTGACATGTGGGTTCCAATCTTCTAATCTAACACATGACTCGTTCAGTTACATCAGGTTGAGAACTATAAGCGTGGAAAACATCCATATCCAAGTCAACTGTTGCATCTGAGAGTGAATCCCATTCAAACTCATGAGTCTATTTCTGAATTATTGTTGGAGCCTCGTGATGTAGAAGCCTCAAGATTTGGAAGAGGCTCCTCTCCTCTAGCAATTTTCTCAATCACAAAATTATCTGAATTATCACCATCCATTGTAGCTGGGATGGAGACACTATCCATAGTCAATCTTGCATTCATATAGTCACTATCTATTGCAAATGAGATAGGAGGACTATCAATTATTAAATCTCTTGAATCTTCCCAAAGGAGATTTGTTGAAGGTACCCAATCATCTGTTATGTCTTGTTGATTGGTCAAATCTGGTACATATTCTGTGTCATCTTTACTATCCCCTATCAGAAATGGGGATAGTGCATTTATTGTTGTTCATAAAGCCTAGGCCAACTAGTTTCTTAGACTTACATGCAAAAAGATCATGATTGAGTGGTTCGGCTCTAGCATCTAACCTGTGACTAAGAGGGCCATATCTGGATAACCCATCTTCTTGACAAAAGTATATCCTCTCCCATAGGACTTAGGAGAGGGGGAGAAATTTTCATTGTGTTGGTATTTCTCCTCTTTGTATATCCAATCTCGAATAGCTACTTCCTCTTTTTCATCTTGTATTGGTACTGAGGATTCAACAAACTTGTCAAATAGTGTCATTGCTGAAGATGATGGTTTCATCTCCTGTGAAGGCTTTCCATATGTCTTAGGGGAAACAGGCATCTTTGCAAAAGAGTCAAGTTGATACCCCCCCATGCCAAGGTCTACTGACTTAAATTTGTTTTGACAGTCTGCTAAAGTTGTTTCATAATCCTCTGCTGCTCGGTTAAGAGGGACATGAACATTAGCTGAGATTGAGTTAATTGATAAGGTGTTATCCCTTGGTATGCAAATTTTGTTCCATTGTAGGGGAACTTAACACACTGGTGGTAGGTAGACGACACTGCCTGCATATCATGAATCCATGGTCTACCCAGTAAAATGTTGTATGCAAGGGGTCTAGTATCAACAATTTGAAACAAGATATCTTTTTCAACTGGGCCAATCCTGACAGGAAGGACAGCCAACCCCTTAGAACTTCGTTCTACCTCATCATAGGCCTTTATGGTGATCTTCTTTCTAGTGTCGATCACTTGCTCTGAATAGCCCAAAGTTTTTAACAAATTCAAAGTACATATATTTAACCCAACACCCCCATCAATCAACACGCCTGACATGGGTTTTATGAATCATGACTTCAATGTGAAGGGCAAGATTGTGTGGATGGCTTAGGGATTTGTCATCATCTTCAGAGAAAGAGAGGTAATGTGGGCTAGTAATGTGATTCACCATGCCTTGGAATTGGTCTATATCAATGTTGTTGGGACATTTGTTGTGCGCAAAGCATCCTCCAAGGATACATATGTCTAGGGGACAACTCCTAGAGCTCTAAGATTGAGATGCTGTCTTTGGAGTTTACAATGCTTGATCTACAAGATTGTAGTTTGGTTTGAGGCGTGGTAGACTTTATGTGACATTCTTGGATGCCACTTGCTTGGATTTGTTGGATGGACCTGAACTAGGCCCTCTGGGAATAATAGGGGCTTGACTCCTGGTAACAACATTAAGGGCTTGGGAAGATAACCTAGAATGAGGACCTCTCAGCACCACAACAGGTTGGTTGTCAAAAATAGGGGGAGAGTCATAACAATGCGGGTCCTTACTCCTTATCATATTAACACTTGGCTCCACAACTTCAAGCATGTTTATCACATTTTCTGCAGTTGTATAGGTGTAGTTGATTGCAACTTTTCCATTCTGTGATTTAGAGGTTTCCCCCTTGTCGTAATTAGGCAAAGGTTCCTTAAAAGCCTTATGATCAGCATGGGTATTTGGGCCATCAACTTGAAGCTTTTCCACTTTCTATAAGTCGGGTGATATGTTTTTAATCTCCAACGGAACAGCAGTATGGCCCGAGGGCCATTATGAAATTCACGGTATATCATCCCCTGATGTAGTAGGATATGGAATGTGAAATTTTGCAGGATCGAGGATGTGCCAAGTTATTGTAATGGGAGTTTGAGAATATCCTCATATGGAAGGTCACCCAATTTGGTAAGTGCAGCTTCTGGTTTTGGGCCTCTCGATATCTTGGTTTACTTTCTTTTTGTGGAGGTGCATTAAGCTTCATTGCTTGCACAACCTTAGTCAAATTAAGAACACTTTGATCTCTTGATTGGGAAGAAACCACAACTCCATCATTGACAACTTGTTTGTTTTTGTTCCAATTGTTGTTCTTCCCTTTATCCTTATTGTTGTGTTGACCATTGTTGGTATTATTGTTATGTCTGGTCAAAATGCCTTGTTCTTTTAGAACATCCTCAATGCGGCATGCAGTTTCAATCATGGTATCAAAGGAAGTGAAGACTATCTTTTTTATCTCATATCATTTTAGGGCACCAAATTACTAACAGAGTATGTCAATCTTTTCATCCCTCATGGATGAGTCCTGGGATCACAGAGAGCATTGTCTCCTCCACCTTTGCAAGAAGGTAACAAAGGGTTCCCCACGGTTTTGTTTCAAGTTATAGGTCCAACATATGTAAGTCTTGGCCAGTTATATGCGAAGTGTTGAGCGAATCTATGAACAAGTTCTCTAAAGTATTGGCGGATGTCGTGTCATTCAGATCAATCAGATCTATCAGTCTGGTGTGTGGATCTGCTTGCCATCATATTTATCGTGTAAATTCCACCCTCTTTGGAAAATCTTTCATACTCACACTCTTGTCGAGATGGATTAGGACAAATTGAGTCTAGTGAGAATGAGCTCTTAGGTTGCATCATTTTCTCCATCATTTGCTTCATTTGGCGGATTTCTTCCTCTTGAGAGGGATTTTGCTTTTGTATTTTGTTGTCCACATCAAAATTATAAGGGACTCTGGCACCCTTGTTGATTAGACTCTCCAAGAACTTATCTTTGTTTTGTTCCAAATACCTCTCCACATACTGTTGGAAGATAGGCTCTTGTTGTATTCGCATGAAGTCTTGAGTATCAAAGTCATAATGTGAGCTACCACCTCCATGTTGGGAACCAGGATGTACATGTTGGGAGTGTGGTCTTGAATTTCTGGGAGGAGTTTGCCTCCTATAGTGAGCATACTGAGAGGCCCTTCTTCCTCTAGGACTAGGAGATCTAGAAGGGGTCCTTGACCGCCTTCTACTTCTTAGTGTTCTGGAAGGGGTGGAGGGAGGAGAATTATGTCCACTGTTAGCACCCCTTGTATTGTATTGTTTGTTTAATTGGTGGGCTAACTGCCTATCTTGCTCCTCTTGAGCGAGTTTCCTTTGTACTTCCAATAAAGCTTGGCTCTCTTCCTCAAGTTGTCTAAACTTTTCTTGCTTTGTAGCTTGTTCATCTAGAAAGGCTTTCTTTTCGCGTTCAATTCTTTTGAGCCTATCACTTGTGAACCTTGAGGTATGTTGAAGTGGTGAGCTTGGTCTAGACTATTTGAACAAGTCATTGGTATACGTTGTATTGACATGAGCATCACGAGGTTCATTGTCTTGGTCTTTGTGTTGTGACCATTATTCTTGGTGAGCTCATCTCTTATACCTTTCATCCCATTGATGGGCATCCAAATATCTTGCATTAATGAGGGGTGAACCAGGTTGATCATCATGAGAAGAATTTCCAAATATCATGTTGTTTCTGTGTTGTTCATAGATATCATCAAGATTTTTTGATCCATGGCTTCCCTCTCCGCCAAGTGGCAGTATAACTCATATCCATACCTGAGTGGGAAGGTGCTGAGGGGGCACTCAAGTCACTAAAATGGCTCTTTGGGTCAAAATAGGTTTCAGACTGACTCCTAGGTGACTGGTGAAATATTGGTTCCTTTTCCTTTCTCTTTTGACGAGTCTGAACTAGGGGTAGTTGGTTAAAGACTATCTGAGGTCGCTTTCCTTGGCTCACTTGATATCTTGTTGTGACTGACATGAAAGGGAGAGTTCAGGTAAACAGACAATTCTAAGAAACATCAATACCAGACTAGGATAGTAAAAGTTTTCTCTTGTCCGAGAGAGATGGTGAAATAGAACTGTTGCAAATAGGTGCAAACCAACACTACCACAAAGGTGCTCAATTCTTTGGTGAACACCCTAGCACATATGGATCAGGAGTATGACTTACACAAAGTGTACTGAGTTTGAATTGTATGAAAATGGGTGGACAAGGAGACTACTAGCACTCTCCAAGTGTGTTATCAAAGAGTCTAAAAATTTATCTATTTGATAGGAACAATTCCTAATTTGCCAATCTCAAGCAAAATCGCTTATGAGATCAAGGATCACTAATTCAAAGGGTCAAGGACACATAAACCCTAAATACAGAACAGGTCTCTAAAACTGGGACAAGTCACCTAATCGAAGAACTCAGTATTTCAGTTTGTTGTTTGTTTTCAAAGATCAAACAAGTATATCAACAGATTTTGATCAAGCACATAGGTTTCAATCAGACAAGTTGTGATACAAAAAGTAGTCGATAACAGATCTATCAAGGACAAAGCAACTTGATAGTATCGGGGGAGTCTTGTTTGAAGATGTTTGGACAATGTTTTAAGACTCAAAAACAAACACATAGCTATCCCTACCAAAGAAAATGGTGAGAAGCCAAAACCTTTGCCCCATTGCTTATGTGCATACGTGCACCTCACACAGCCGTGTCACCCCCTAGAGGGCGCTCGTGTTTTTGGTGTTTCCAAGGACTCAGCGATTATGCGTTCAAAGGTTACTGCACCCTTGTGGTAGAAGGGCGATTAATGTAGCCTCCAAACGTCTAGGTGTATGCCTATGATGGGAATCTGTGTATGATCAACATACGGAGAGAATCTTCCCCCTCCTTGCGCAAAGATTATGACTCCTTTTGAAGGTGAACCGGGTAGGCAACTAACTAAGAGGTTTTTACTTAGCTTCTGTTCTACAATAACCTTAGGGTGCCTCGTCTGAGCTCGAGGCCACCATAGCCACACCAACACACGAAAATCACACACCACATAAGCGGGGCCGGGCGGTAGCCACTGGGTGTAATAAGCGAGCTTTTTCCATGATGATGCGTCCAAGTCATGGAAAAGAAATTCTTATCTTGGAGTCTTTAGACTCAACAAGATGTTCTTTATTATAGTAAGGTGGAATCACCGGCGATAGGTGTGTACTCACTTGGGTCATTCCTAGAGGTTCAACTTCTGGCAGGCCCTCTAAAGGTGACACTGGACATGGCTCAGATTCGGGTTTCTGATTTTCTAATTCTCCCAAAAGGAGAAGAGCATACTTCTCTAGCCCGTCTCTTTGCCAAGCCACACTAAACAACCTTAATCACCGAACTAGTTTCACTTCACCAAATCCACACGCTTTTGGGTTTCTGATTCTCTCAATGAGAGAAGAGCATAATCCCCTGACGAGTGAAAGTGCTAAAGATTCACTACCTTGCTCCGCTCCCTAAGAGTTCGTCATATTAGTAAGATCATCAGGAGCCTAGATTTGTCCATGGTCATCACCTTCATGTAACAAAGAGCCAAATTCCCTACTCACTATCAAAACTCCTAAGAATTTTAACGAAGCCCTAATTAGACTATGTGAATTGAAAAGCAGGAAAACAAACACAATGTTTTTTTAAATAAGATCTTTGACAAGCGTAAGTGTTTGTTTTCAAGTCTTTGTCACCGTCCTACAATCAAACCGTTAGTGTGTTTCAAGTTCTCTGACTGGCGTCCTGCAGAAACTGTATGCTGTGAAAAAAAAAATTCAGAAGAACCAAAAGAACAAAAGTTGGAATCTATCAAAAAAAAAAAGAGATTAATTAAAAATCTAATTTAATCTAGTCAAAATTTAATCTAAAAAGAATTAGTTAACAAAACTAAAATTAAACTAAATTAATCTAATACTAAACTAAAAATTTAAAACAAAACTAATCTAAATTAATAAAATTAAAAATCTAATCTAAATTAAAAAAAAAATTCCTCTTGGATCTAAAAAAAAACTCCTGATTGCACGTTTCCCAAGAAAATAACTTAAAAGATAAAGGCTGAGTTCTGACAAATAAATCAGATACCTAGTAAATTTTTTGCAAAAAATAGGTTTGATATCTGAGAAGAGGGCAGAACCAGCTTTCGAACGCCTATTTGTTTTCAAAAAACAGAGGCAGGATGCAAAAGTTACGCCTTACGGAGTGAAAACAACAACTTCTGGCTTTGACAGGCGAAAAAGGTATCAAAATGGAAAAATCAGAAAAAAATACTAGTACCACTTGAACGGCGTCGGAAGCAGCTTTCCGACAATATCTCGTTTTTGAAAAACGGAGACCATATACTCAAGATATGACCATTTTACTAAATATGCTAATTTATGCTTTAAACCAAAACTTTTTATTAATTTAAAGATGAAAAAATTAATAAAATATTTAGCTGAACCTTCATGCACGCAAATCGAGGTAGCACAGAAATCAAAATGGTACAGAAATTGATGTGTCCGTACGGATCCGTACGAATTTTTTTGGCAATTGTTTTAAATTTTTTTAAAACACTAAAAAATTAATTTTCAGCAGACCCTATCATATTTTATATGAAAATAGGGGTTTTTGGGCCTTTTGAGCACATCTATGAAGTCCGTTTTGCACCAGCATGCACTGTTTGAGAGATCAAAGTTGAAATTTCTTTAAAAATGATGAAAAACCACGGTGGGCGCCAAAATGTATAACTGAAAATATGTTATACTTCTATGAATCCTTGCATGCAAGGATACTCAATAATGAGTCCTTGCATGCAAGGATACTCAATAATGAGTCCTTGCAAATCAATTCACAACTCTCTATCCGAGAAGAGCAGGGATTGATATTGTGGCCCTCAGATTAACCCAGTTACCCCTGCAAATACAGTCTCGGAACGAGAGATTCAAAGAGGAGAAGCAAGAATGCCAATCTCCATGAATCTTGTTCTTGCAATGCAACAATGAAAACTAATCTAAATGACTGTAAAATGCAATAAACAAAACTAATTTATTGAAATGAAAATTGATCTACATGCAATGCCATAAATGAATTACTTTGCAAATTAATCTACTATGAAGATTAAGCTAAAATGTAATATTAAACTATATGCTCTAAAACTAAAATGCTTATAAAATCAAACTAATGTGTAATCTCAAATGATAAAATTCAAGAAAATTTGTAGCATAAGTCTGATGTAAAAATCCGTGATTTTTTTTGAAATGAGAATGAGAGGGCTCATTTTATAGGCAAAAGTGGAATTGAAGGCAATTTCAGAAGTAATGTGGGATAAATAGAAAAATAGAAACAAATCTTGATTGTAATTCTTTTTTTAGTTTATTTCCCTTTTAACTGATTTGTTTCCATTTTTTTCATCACAGGATATTCTTGAGAGGATATTTCATTTATTTTATTTAATTTAAGATGATAATATCTCTTTTAATAAAATAAAATAAGATTATGTAATTTAGAAATGAATATTAATAAAATAAAATAAAATTATTTAATTAAAAATAGATTTAATTAAATAGCATCATTTTATTTAAGTAATATTAACTTCAATTAAATTACATTATTTTATTTATTAAAGGGATTTATTTCTTTTGATTAAATAAAATTAATGAAGCATTCAAACCTTAGGGAAAATTGAAACATTTGAAATAGTTATGAATTGATTAAGAAATTTGATTTGAAAATGCGACAATCATTGATTCAGAAAGTTGATGTTGACAAATTAAATAAATGGGGCCCAACATCTAGGTGACCATTTTAGGTTGCATACAAGGAGCTATTAAGTTCTTTGTCAAGTGGGAGAATGTTGAGGAAGAATGCCTCAAACTTACTAGCATGACAAGCTCTCCACGAGTTGGTGTTTAATTCCTTCATCAAGCAGACAGTCTTATGTTGATGGGACCTTGAATCTAGTCTCTCTGATATCCCAATGGAGGGTGTTGTATTGGTAGAGAAGTATCATTGGTGAGACATGTCAATGTTGAAGGGAGTCTCTTGATGGTCCCTTCGACATTTCAACGACTGTTAAGAATCTACGTCAAGCTAACATTGCATTATGAGAGGGAGTCCCTAAGTAGTCCCCTCAATGACCCGATGCGAGGTCGGTGACTCTTGTTGGTAGGAGTGGAGGACTTCTTCGGGACATAGATTATAGTCCCCTCGAAGTGTCGATGGAGAGGAACCACAATATACTAGTAAGGTGGGACCATTCTGTGTGGAATATGATGTCAATTGTATGGTGGTGACATGGATGCCTCGTAGGTGTTAGGGACCACTTGGTTAATGTTACATGCTTGGTCGGTGAGACTTTGTGGTGTTAGAAAAATAGTGTTGGGCATCCCTATGACATCTCGATGCAAGGTGCAAGGTGTTGGTAGAGGATGAAATGATAGGAATGTCAGAGTGACTATGATTTTTCGAGATGGGATTTGAAGTCTCTTCAATGTTATGATACAACTTCGGAGACAATGGAGCTAATGAAAGTTAAGTTTGTTGGTGACACTTAGCTAGTATGGAAGGTGGAATGACTAGTTCCTAGAACGCTTGAGAAGTGTGTATGAATACCTTACTACAGATGAGAAGAGTGACCAAGTTTGAGAGGGGTTATGCTATCAGATTATCTCTAGATGGAACAAGATATAAATATCCATGTAGAGGCTTAGAACCTGCATTGTATTTTAATTGTTTACATTGTTGTTGAATAATATAATGAATCTACATTTTTGGAGTGTGGGGTTTTTTACCCGAAAGGGTTTTCCCCATGTAAATCTTTGTGTTCATGTATTTTGGTCCATCTTTCATGTTTAATGGTTATGTTTATCAAAACTGTTTAATGCTTGTTGTTGAAACTGGTTGATTTTGAAAGATCAAAATTTGCATTAACTTTCCTTTAAGGACTAAAGGTGGGAAATGAACTATGTCTGATTCTGCTTTATGACATGGTAGTATGTGTTTTTGAGGCAATCTAAAGAAATAAATTTTACTGAAGGAACTACTAATCTTGGATGCTCTTTTTGAGATTAATAAATTTCCCTACAAAAATGTTCTTTTGGAAAAAAGGTTATAGCTTTTGCATTCTTCAAGTTGTAAGTTAATTTGTCTCAATGTTTTGTCATTCTTCTTTTGGACAAAAAATTATAGCTTTTGCATTCTTTAAGTTGTACGTTAATCTGTCCCATTGTTTTGTCATTCTTCATACTTAAAATGTTCTTTTGGACAAAAAATTATAGATTTTACATTCTTTACTAGCCTTGTATTAATTTTTGCATGATGGTTAAACCACATGTAGAACAATTATATGAAAGAACGAAAAGAAAAATGCCCTGTCAATAGAACTCTCTACAAAGTTGTAAAAATTCATGTTTGCAATGGCATTGATAGTGATTATGGTGATGAACTTGATGAACATGCACATGATATTTATAGTAGTAGTCGTGTTGAACTCGAGGTGAGTGCTATGAAACCACATGCAAGTAAGTACTATTCAAGTAAGTAATGGTTATTTTATTATGTAAATAAGGGTAATCATTACCTATTTGATAGAAGCTGGTTAGAATAGTAGTGAAGTGTAATTAGCTAGTATACATAGATTATGAAAATAAGGGAGAACATATAACTTATATATGGAAGCTTAGAGCTTAGTTGTAATAGAGTGCATACATAGATTTTGACAATGCACTAGTGAATTGTGTTTGGGGATGTCACGGTCCTCAGTTGGGGGTACTTCATTGCCAACTCATGTCTCTTTTTGGAGTACTCATACAGTCTAGCACAATTGTAGTCTTTCCCTCCATTTGTTTGTACCTTGCAATGGGTTAGTTTTTTTTTCAAAGTAAAAAGTTGCTTCTTTGTTATTCAACAAAATTAAAAAAACAACATACAAAAACTGATTTGTTCCAAGACATAAGACATTACATACAACTGTCAAAAACAATATAATGTGTGTTTTATATCTCAAAATGATATTTATTTTTTTATTTTTGCAGACATTTATTGATAAACTCCAAGAAGGGGATAAAGTTGAGGTGTTGGATCCATTTGATGGTGCTGCTGTGGGCATTGGGTGGATTCACTCACCATCTATTATACATGGAGTCAAATTGAAAGGAATAGGAGATGAAAATGTAAATATTTTAAAGGTCACTAGTAACATACCCCTTCGTTATGAAGACAAAATAGAGGCAGTTGTCCATCTGAAAGAGAAAGAAGGGACCTTCGCACGGTGGCAACTAAAATATTTGAAAAAAATGACATAGTTGATGTTTATTATGTACTGACTGTTAGACAGCTTGGCCCACTACTTTATGTAATAGTTTGAATGTGTTATTCATGGATCTTAGTAGTTTTTGTTTTTTTTGGAGCTGTATAAGAAAAAAAGGCGTTGTAACTCAGTTTTCTTAGTCACAACACTAAGAAACACACTTTCTAACACATTTTTATGCTGGTAACTCAAGGGCAGACAACTGAGAGGGGGGGTGAACCAGTTGTCACCGAATCTCAAACTTATTCAACTTATTAACCTTAATTTTAGATCTGATCATTAATCATGAAAGCATAAATGAACAACACATTAGAAACACACATAACACCAAGATTTTTTTATGTGGAAACCTTTTTAGGGGAAAAACCATGGTGGAGGTCAATCCACAAGATTATACCTTGTTAGAAGTATAAGGAAATATAAATGGGGAATGCACATGCATTTAGGCACACTACCTAGAGCTCACTGCTCAAATACAACAAGTCTCACTGCCCAGGGAATACACAGTCTTACAGAAAGATTCAAATTAAAACCATCCAGATTTGAATTGAGAAAATAGCATCTGCTAATGCCTGGTTATAGTTCCAGTTAAGCACATGAACACTTCTTCACTCTTCTTCACTCTTCTTCACTCTCTGCTCTGCCTTCGAATGATTTGAGCTTTATTCACACACAAGACTCATACACTTCTCATTTTCACCCACACTCATGCATTCAAATGATAAAAAAATTGCTCTTATATATCCGCAGCAAGAAGTTACATCACTATAAGTCGGTCACAAAAAGATAATAAAATAATTGCAAATAATTAGCCCAAAAAAAATAAAGGTTATTCATGCGAATCAACCAAGGTTGGACATAACATAGTGAAGACCGAAAAGAACATCTCCAACATGAAAAATACTTCAATTAATTTCTCCTTGAAGATCCACAACACGCTTCAACACCTTGTTGGCCAAGAACATGAAAAACATGAACACGCAAGAGAAAATATTGGATCACGAGCACAATGATCAATGCAGACATGCCACAAAGATAGAGAATGAACTAGAAACATCCAAAAGCATCATGAAACACCATAGAAGCATCTGCAACAACTGAACTTATTGAAATCATAGAATCTTCAATCAGGAACACTAACTGAAGCAACAAAAAAAATGTCAGAATGAAAATCACCATAACTTGATCAAATCTTCATGCGAATCTCTAAAAATCAACATGGATAAACTAGACATACTCAACAAGAAACCCTTTATTCCACAACCTTAGAACAACAACGTATTGAAAACACTGACAGAAAGAACTTCACTTCACCACTGACAACCTGTAGTACTTTTAATTACAAATTTCTCAATATCCTCGACATATACAACTTCTAATGAAACAATGCTAATAGTGCTAACATCAATGACAACCACATATCAAAAACACAACCACAACATCCAACAGTCTCCCCCTTTGGAATTAATGGCAACACATGATGTGAAAATTACCATCAACACAACTACGCTTACTCTTCCTTTAAGTACTGACTTTTCTTTCCTCAACTCTCCTCCTTGGATAATGAGTAGTTTGTTTTTCACATTACTCTTCTCCCATTTTGAAATAAATGATAAAAATGTCTTCAATATGAGCTCTAAACCACATATCTGAACTTCTGAACATCTGAACATCTGACTACCCCCCTTGAGTAGCAGCCACCACACCATCAATTTGGATGAAAATATGATCATGAAATGCATGGATTGATGCAAAGCAATGCATCCTTAGTTCTGATTAGGAGGGGTAATCACCCCTAACTTCCCTCTAAGATACTAAAAATTATCCTTAGGCAACGACTTTGTAAAGATATCTACAATCTGCTCCTTAGTAGGCACATACTCCAATCTGACTTCCTTTTCACTTACCTTCTCTCTCAAAAAGTGAAATTTTATAGATATATGCTTCGTCTTTGAATGTAGCACCAGATTCTTAGAAATGTTAATAGCACTTGAGTTATCACAGAATATAACAATAGACTCATCATACACAGCTCTAATATCCTTCAACATCTGTTCATCCATAGTACTTGAGTACAATTATTAGTAGCAACAATGTATTTTGCATCTGTAGTCGATAAAGAAATAGCATTTTGCTTCTTACTTAACCATGAAATCAACTTCTTTCCTAAGAAAAATGCTCCACCACTAGTACTTTTCCTATCATTCACATCTCCTACCCAATCAACATTAGTAAAGGTGTTGTAGATTCTTGTAAAGGACTTTCACACTTTTCTAGACCTAATGAACCTATTTCCCCTTAGTTCAACATTATAAAACATGTTTAATTACATCATCACATTAATTTAGAAGGCTTGTAAAGTAAATTTAACTTTAACCATGTGTTGTAATATGTTTTACACATTCACATTGGTTCTTGTGCCTTCCTAGGCTATGCAGACCTCATTTTAGTGTTGTAAAATGAATTTAATTACACTTTTACACTGAATTGTGTCCCAAGCCCTATTTGACATTTACATCATCATTAATAGGCCCATATTAACCCATATTGTGCATCTCGAGGCATAATTTGATCAAATAACCGACATAGTCATCATATAAGCCTGATTTTCTTACCTCTTGGTATTCCAGCTAGCAAAAATGACCCATGTGGGACCCATTCACCATTAGTGGTGAATGAGTCCCATTTTGAGTCATTTTCAGGGTTTGAGCGGGAAAAAATAGGTTTTAACTTTAATTTTTCTTCATGTTAGCCTGTGATGAGGTATTAATAGATAAATAAGATGAAATTCCTATAAATACAACCTTCTAAGCCCTAATTTACATCTCATGCTCATTATTACATCTCTCACCATTGTTTCATTATATATCTTCTCATTCAAGTCAAGCAAACTAGGGTTTCTTCATCTAGATTGCTCCTTAAGACATTCAAGGGATGAGTCTTCATGTTTTGCTGTAGATATAAAAGATCAAACATCATGGAAAGGTAATTAATTCCATTTTTCATGTTTCATTCCATTCTTTCATCATTTTGGTTTAATTACCTAAACGAGGTTTGACCAAGGCAAACCCCCATGCCCTAACAATCAACAATTTCTCTTTCTTGTCTTGTTTGTATGCAAATTTAGGACTCTTGGAGGCTTAAGAATCATTGAAGATTATATTTGAAATTCATTCAAGTCATCTCTTCATCATTGAAGTCACAATATCAACAAAAAGTCACTTTTAGGCCTGAATACGACAGTTTCGAAAGCAGACATTTGTAGGAAGTAGAAGTGCAGACTAAAAGCTTCAGAATCAAAATTTGAACATTCAAAAATTCAAAAGTGGACTAATTCACCATGGGTGGCGAATGAGTCCCACTCCAGGGTTAGTTTTTGGTTTTCTGCACTTTTGGATACCCTTTTGTCTGAAACGAGCTTTGGTTCAGTTTTACAAAACTGGGACTGATTTGCCCAGGATGGCGAATGAGTCCCTCCAGTCTTAAAAATCAGTATCAACAACATTTCAAAAGAAATTTCCAGTCTCCTTCAAAGTTCCAGGTGCAAACTTTAAGTTTTATTCATTTCTGTTTAGCTTTGCATTTGTTTCTAGTTCATTGTTGTAATACACAATGTGTTTTCAAACACCACTTGTTTCTTAGGTTTTGCATTCATATTCGATCAATTCCATAGCTTAGATGCACTTAGATCATTCCATTTATCTCATAAAAAATCATACACATCTTGATTTGAGTGATACATAAGCATTTTTGGCCCTATCTCTCTCCATTTAGGTGAAAAACCCTAGAAGTGCAAGAGTAGTCCATAGGGTCCCAAAATCTATGTTTCAAAATATAGCAACAATACATACAACATTCATGATATCAGACCTAGTTTGAGTCAAATAAAGCAATCCACCAATCATTGATCTATATCTTGTTTGATTTTCTTTCAGAGAATCATTATCAGTTGTCAACTTGCATCTGGTCACCATGGGTGTACCAATAGGCTTTGAATCTACCATATCAAATTTCTTCAGCAATTCCTTCACATACTTGAACTGAGATATAAAAATACCTTTATCTAACTGAGTAATTTTCAATCCCAAGAAAAAATTCATCTCTCCAATCATTGACATCTTAAATTCATTTTGCATCTCATTAGAAAACTTCATACACAAGCTATCATCTCCTCCAAATATGATATCATCAACAAAAGCTTCCATGATAAAATATTTATCATCATTCTTTAAATACAAATTACTATCAACAGTACCTTTGTTAAATTCAAGTTTCACCAAGTACTTATCCAATCTGGCATACCATGCTCTAGGGGCTCACTTAAGACCATACAATGCTTTCTTTACTCTACACACCATATCTTCTTGATCAGTCAACTAGAATCCATCAGGTTGCTCAACATAAACCTCTTCTTCCAATTCGCTATTTAGAAAAGCAGACTTGACATCCATTTGATAAACCTTGTAGTCTTTATAAGTAGAATAAGCAAGAAACAATCTTAGAACTTCAATTCTAGCAATAGGGGGAAAGGTTTCTTCAAAATAAATACCTTCCATTTGAGAATATCCCTTACAAACCAGTCTTTCTTTGTTTCTAACCACTTCACCTTGTTCATTCAGTTTGTTTCTAAAGACCCATTTAGTTCTAATTACATTCTTATCCTTAGGTCTAGGAACAAGAACCCATGTATCATTCTTCTCAATTTCCTCCAGTTCCTCTTTCATTGCTTCAACCCAATGCTCATCTTTGTATGCTTTATTCACATTGTTAGGCTCAGTCTTTGAAATCAAACAATACTCTTCTGCAATTTTTCTCCTAGTTTGGACACCTTTGTTCTTATCACCTATGATCTGATTCTTTGAATGATTCAATATCACATACCTCAGAGTCTTCTTAGAATGTTCTTCAGCTTTAGGCTCTTCTGATCTCTCTTCTATTTTTCCATCAGTTTCTCCTTCTTTTTGATTTTCTTGATTCACCAGAATGATTTGAACTTGACTTGCAGTGTGACCTTGCTTTCCTTTGCTTGTACTATCATTTTGATCATCATAGTAATATCCATAGGTTCTGGATAGTGCAGGTACATCTTCATCAACCCTAACATTTGCAATTTCAACCATTTTCTTCAATCTTTTGTTGGAACACCGGTAGGCCTTAATTTTAGTAGTGTAACCCAGAAAGATTCCTTCGTCACTCTTAGCATCAAACTTTCCTATATCTTCATCTCTTTTGATATAACACTTGCTTCCAAAGATTTTGAAATATCTAATGGTAGGATTTTGACCAGTCCATAGTTCAAAAGGAGTCTTACCAGTATCACCTTTGATTTGTACCCAGTTAAGTGTGTACAGAGCAGTACTCACAACTTCTCTCCAATAGATATGAGGCACATTTCCTTCTAACATCATGGTTTTAGCCACATCTAGAACTATTTTGTTCTTCCTTTTGACAAATCCATTCTGTTAAGGGGTCTGTGGTGCAAATAACTATCTCTTTATTCCATGCTCTTCACAAAAAGAATTAAACTCACCAGAAGTGAATTCACCACCTCTATCCGATCTCAGACACTTAATCTTCAAATCAGTCTCTATCTCAACCATAACCTTAAAGATCTTGAACTTTTCCAGAGCTTCAGATTTCTCCCTTAAGAAAGTAGTCCACATCATCCTTGAATAATCATCAATGAGCAACATGAAGTATCTATAACCTTTTAAACTTCTAGTTCTAGTAGGACCACACAAATTAGTATGCACAAGTTCCAACAATTCATTTGAATTATTCTGTTTACTTCAAAATGAAATTCTTGTTTTCTTTCCTAACTGACATTCCTTGCATGTGGCATTAGTAGGTTTCATCAGCTTAGGAAGATCTCTCACAGCCTTAGTGGAACTTATCTTGACTGTAAAGGTACGCCAACCTTACTAAACATGGAAATCTCAAAGAATATTCACAATTCCAATTAAGGGTAGGGTGATCCCACAATAATGGGTTACAGTTTTTGGCCAAACTTGACATTAAAATCAGGATTTTTCACCAGACATTCATTTTCTTACACCTATAGCAGCTAAACCATTAAGGTTTTGAAGATGAATCAAACTAGTTATTTGTTAGATATTTTGTGTAGATTCTAATTATATTTTTTTAAAAAAATTAAAAAATAAATTGTGAATCATTTTATGTAATTTTTAATAACTTATTTTTTCTACTAATCAGCATTTTTAAAAAGTAATGTTTACTTCGGCCCGTGTAACTTTTTTTTATAGATAGGATACAATTCTAATTTTTAAAATACAAATTTTTCACACCAATATCTAGGGGATGGATATTTTTTCATAATTTTTTGCTACATATTTTTTTTTTTAATTAATTTTCCAAGTCAGTGTAATTATAATTTGAACAGAGGTGTACTTCAGCCCGCATAACTTTTTTTGTATTCTTTTGAATTAACTTATTTTTTTTTGTTGGAATAAGGACATCAATACCTAGGGCACATGTATTTTTTAGAATTTTTTTCTCTATTTTTCTATCTTTTTGTATGTGTGAAATAAAGAACTTGATGTTCATTGAAAATCCTACATTAAGAAGAAATAAAAAATAAATATAATAATCAAATTAAACATATTTAAAATTATACTTTTTAGGAAGCTTATAATAAGGGCTACAAGCTTACAAAACATAAATTTTAAATGAATTCATTTGATCACCCAAAAGGTAAATCAAAAGTGGGTTTTTATCAGCATTTTGATAGGTGTAGAGGAGACTCGATTATATGTATGGTTTAAATCTAACAAAGTTCTATCCAAGGGGGTTTGATCAATCCCTTTTTAATTAAAAAAATTTAAATAGAACCTTTAAAGTCATAAATCATTGTATTTTCTAAAAATATGTGATTTCAGGCAAAATCAGGATGTCCCAAAAAGTGTAACCCATTATTGTGGAAGCACCCGGTATTGATACAAAATTCAGTTCCATATAAGAATAATGAAACAATATATATATTAATAAGATTGCTCCAAGGAAATTATAATATCGAATCTAAAAGATTACATCAAGTAGTGTTACATATATTTCAATGTTATATATGTAAGTACATATCAATGATTACATCGGGTTCACAATTTAAGTTACAATTGGCTATGCAAGCCATACAAGTAATACAAGAAATGTATATAAGTATCCATATGATGAGAAATCTTCAGTGCTCGACCACCATGACACTGCTTTGTCTTCTGCAAAGTCGAGACCAAGAGTGGGTCCAGATGCATTTTCCGCTCAACCACGAAGAATAATACTTCCCCGAATTTCTTCCTAGCTCGAAGAAAACTCCGACCCTGCGCGAAGAGCCTAGCAACCTGGAACAGAGAAGCAGGAGGGAACTCTCGATGCAATCCTGATGCCTATATGCAATCTTAATATAGAATGACATATTTCTTGCATGTAGGATGTGGCAGAGACTAATATCAATAATTTCTAGGCTTTTAAAAATTCCATCTATTTCAATGGTGCATATGCTTGGCTAAGGAACA
Organism: Sequoia sempervirens; assembly: GCA_007258455.2. Lineage (NCBI taxonomy): Eukaryota > Viridiplantae > Streptophyta > Pinopsida > Cupressales > Cupressaceae > Sequoia > Sequoia sempervirens. The sequence goes on along the minus strand of VDFB02381110.1, from coordinate 15,114 downwards.
AATAACAAAAAGTGAGAGTTTTGAAAAGGGAAACTATTGTCTCTGGAAATCCACACTCGGCATCCTGTCTTGGAAGTGGTTTCATAAAAGAAAATACATGTAGCATAAATTTTGGCAAGTTTATAATATTCCAAGTGTTTTCTATTCATTCAGCTTTTCCAAGTACAATTTCATCATCAAGTTTCTAAATGTTATACAAGTTTTGATTTATTGATAAGGAGATATCCAATAAGTAATTGTACAAAATAATTAACCATGTTGCTCAATGTAATTCTACATCCCAATCAAATCAACTACTTGTATTTCTCATAAAATTGCATCTATATGTGTTTCTATAGCTTTTCCACTTGCACAAAATTCTATTGTTCAATTGAAATAACATGGAATCATAATACAACATGTAAGTTGAATATATTTATAATCAGATTTGAAATATTCTTCATAATTTTATATATATACATGTATATATATATTCTCATATATATATATATATACATACATACATGAATTTCTATATAAGAATGAAACTTAGATTATATACATGTCATTAATATTCTATTTATATGTTGAATATACATAATTCTTTAATATACCAACTTTAACATATATAAAATTACATTCATATATATATATAATATATTTCAGAAGAAAAAAAAAAATCATTATAAAAACAGGGACATATTCTCAAATTTTTTAAAATATCATTTGAAATCTAAAACTATATGTAGCAAATACAAATCCAATTACATACTATATATAATACATATTTCTCAGACCTCTTAGAAAGATCATACAGTGTATATATATTCAACTTATGGTATGTATTGATCATATATATATATATTCAACTTATGATATGTATTGATATTCTACCTCAGTCAGCGACCAGAGGCGAACTGTTGGAAACGAATTTTATAAGTTTAAAAAATGAAAAGTTAAAGTTTGATATTATACAGAGAGGAATGAGGCAAATTTGTGTAGAGTACTTAAAGGTTACAGTGAATATAAGTTTTAAGTTTCAGCATTGGTAAGGAATGAGGGAGGAGGTGCAACCCCTGTGGGGAGGGTAGTGCCCTCTCCACAACCCTCTATATACGCAACTATAGGCTTAAGTTTGCTTGATATTTATTTTAAAATCTCAAACAATGAAATGCATACATACAACGATTTAATCATACTAAATTCTAGAATTTGAATTTCTGTGCAGCAGTGCATTTACATAGTTATATATATGAGTATTTATATATATATATGTATTTTTATATATATATATATGAGTATTTATATGTATATATATACACATTCAAAAATAAATATTTATATGTAAGTATTTATATATATATACATATAACAGAAATAACAAAGTATGATGTACTTACATATAACAAAATAACTTATTCAAATTGGCTTTTTTATTTTCCCATACAGAAAAATAACACAGTGCAGAGAGATGTATATGTTTATATATATATATATGTATGTATATACACTAAAAGATATACATATATACACACACACATGTATATATATATATATTTATTATATATATACTCAGAGAATATATATATATATATATATGTTTTCTACAGAAAATACAAAGTTTGATTGGGTTTTCTATAAAATAGCAAAGTATGATTGGGTTTTCTAGAAAAATAATATATATTTTCAACACAATATTGATCTGAAAGTACATTTAAATCCAAGCAAAAATGATTCATTCATACGCACATCTGAAATAGAAATTTCATGAAAATAAATGATTAAAAACCTGGAGTCCAGTGCTAATTCGATAAAATTGCTCTGATCCAGTTTCCCTTTCTCGTGCAATTCTTTTTCTTTTCCCAGTTTCACCCAATTCAATCGTTCTTGCCTTGCTTCCAATTTGTTTTCAGAGAAATGTGAAGAAGATGAAAGAAAAACATTAATATTAGAATGCATGTTTTTGTTGAGAAATAAAGAGTTTTATAAACTTTTATTTACTTTTTCTAGCTTTATTTTGCTTTGTTTTTTGTTTTGTTTTTCTAATTTTTAGTTATCTTTTCTCATATTTTCCTATTTTTATTGTTTTCTATCTTATCACCTTGTTTTCGAAAATTTTCCTATATTTTATTTTATTCTAAGTTGTCCAATAAATCTGATATTAAAAGAAAGCAAGATTTGTTTTCTATGCACACATTATCTTGAATTTAATAAAATAAATAACATCTTAATCTTTAAATAAAACATCATCTAAAAATATACTAAACTAATTCTTTTATTTCTATGCATTTAATTTACCACTAATTAAATTAAATAAACATTGCAAAGTAAAACAATATAAATAATTCATTAAATAACATCCTAAATGCAATTTATATGATTACTAAGTGGTGTGTGCTTGCGAGAGAATCCGTTCCAACTTAACCTTGCCAGGTGGCTAGCCTCCTCTACCTGAACTACACTCTTGGTCTTCGACAAACCTACATCTCATATAAAATTAGGCACTCATTAATAGATTAGTGTCCAAAAATATAAATCAAAGAAATACATATCATTCTCTATGTTACATCATTTGAATTTAAATAATAATCATCACATTTCATTTTTTTGAAATGAAATAACATTCATTTATTCTTTCTTTCAAATAAAATAATCATTCACCTAATTTCTTTTTCAAACCTCACAACAATTATTCTACCACACACATTTATTCATGTTCCAGTTCCACATAAAGTAAAATCAAGTAGTACCAAAGTTGAGACGTGACATTGACAATGTTGTCAAAATTAACATGGCACATTCTCCTATGCCATAACCAAATCTCATCAACTTGAGCAACCAAACAAATTTTAATGGCAACATTCAGATGAAAGATATTACCTTTTGTTTGTGTACCTGATGCAATAACATTTCCAGAATTTCCCAATATTTTGCACTTACCATCCATGAACTGAAGATTATATCCCTTATCAACCATTTGTCCAACACTCAAAAGATTATGCTTCAAACCTTCAACATACAAGACATCATTAGTGTTATGCTTACCATCAAGAGAAATGCATCCTCTTCCACGGATCACACCAGCTGTGTTATAACCAAATCTCACAATACCACCATCATACTTCTCCAAATTCACAAACTTACTTTTATCTCCTATCATATGATGAGAACAACCACTGTCAATTACCCATTCATCTTTCTCTTCAACTCGAGCAGCTATGTCTTTCTCCACATTTGTACAACTAGTAGATTCAAGACATAGGATTATTTTCCTTGATAGCAATAAACACAAATTCATCTTCACTTGCATTTCCTCTGTTAGATTCATCATCTGTTACACCTTCATCAGCAACATAATAACACTTCTTTTGAATTTAGGCTTGTTAAATCTTGGCTTGGAAACTCTCTCAGGACACTTAAATGCAAAATGACCTATCTTATTGCAAGAGAAACATTTAATAGGAAACTTTCCCTTATACTTACCTTGTCCTCTGGCTTCTCTTTTCACAATCAATGCTTCAAGTTCTTCAAGCTCTCTTTCCTCTTCATCTAGCTGTTTCATTTCATCTTCATACTTGAATGTCTTTCTTGATGAAATTTCACTCAGATCATATCTTTGTCTATCTCTTCCAGAAGTAGTAGTCTTAAATGCAGACTCAACCTTAGGAAGGGCATCACCTAATTCACTCAACTCAAAAGCAGTAAGCTTACCAATCAACATATATTTAGTAACATTTGTCACAGTTCAGAGTTCTTTAATAGCACTAGCCTTGACTTTGTAAGAATCATGCAAAGATCTAAGCACTTTAGCAACAATATCTGATTCATCTATCTATCCACCAACACATCTGATACCACACACAAGTTCATTTACTCTTCACATGAAATTAGTAACATTTTCATCATCGCCCATTTTCAACTTTTCATATTTTCCTTTCAAACTTTGTAGCTTAGCAATCTTCACATTTGCATCACCTTCATACAAGGTCTCCAACTTCTTCCAGATCTCATAAGCAGTCTTCAGATCCATCACATTTGTCATCTCAGTATAAGTCAACGCGCTCAACAATGCCTCCTTAGCCTCGATATTATATTCAACATCCCCGATCTCAGCAGAAGTAGTAGGACCATTTTGTGGAATAACATATATATTTTTCGTAATGCTCCAGTAGGGTTCACTAATGTATCTCAGATGGCACTCCATTCGATCTTTCCACAAAGAATAATTTGTTCCATCAAATTTAGGACTATCTTTCTTATAAGTCACCATCCTGGATCACCTCAAGCTATTAAACTTCTTCCAAGGAACCACAAGCACTAATACCAATTGTTGACAACTCAAGGGTAGACAATTGAGAGGGGGGGTGAATTAGTTGTCACCGAATCTCAAACTTATTTAACTTATTAGCCTTAATTTCAGATCTGATCATTAATCATGAAAGCATAAATGAACAACACATCATAAACACACATAACACCAAGATTTTTTTACGTGGAAACCCTGTTAGGGGAAAAACCATGGTGGAGGTCAATCCACAAGATTATACCCTATTAAAAGTATAAGGAAATATAAATGGGGAATGCACATGTATTCAGGCACACTACCTAGAGTTCACTACTCAAATACAAGAAGGATCACTGCCCAAGGAAGACACACTATCTTACAGAAAGATTCGGATTAAAACCATCCATATTTGAACTGAGAAAATAACATCTGCTAATGCCTGGTTACAGTTTCGGTTAAGCACATGAACACTTCTTCACTCTTCTTCACTCTTCTTCACTATTTTCTCTACCTTCAAATGATCTAAAATTTATTCGCACATAGGACTCATACACTTCACATTTGCACCCACACTCATCCATTCAAATGATAAAACAATCAGTCTTATATATCTGCAGCAAGAAATTACATCTCTATAAGTCAGTCACAAAAGATAATAAAATAATTACAAAAATTTGGTCCAAAACAAATAAAGATTATTCATGTGAATCAACCAAGGTCAGCCATAACATAGTGAAGACTAAAAATAACATATCCAACACAAAATACTTTAATTAATTTCTCCTCGAAGATCCACAACATGCTTCAACAAGAACATGAAAAAAATGAACACGCAAGAGAAAATATTGGATCACGAGCACAACGATCAATGCAGGCATCCCACAAAGATAGAGAACAAACTAGAAACATCCACAAGCATCATGCAACACTAGAGAAGCATTCACAACAACTAAACTTACTAAAATCACAAAATCTTCAATCAAGAACACTAATTGAAGTGACACAAAAACTGTTAGAATGAAGATCACCATAACTCGATCAACTCTTCATGTGGGATCTTTGAAAATCAACGTGGATAAACAAGACATACTCAACAAGAAACCCTTTAGTCCACAACCTCAAAAAACAATGTACTGAACACACCGACATAAAGAACTTCACTTCACCACTGACAACCTGTAGAACTTCTTATTACAATTTTCTCAATAGCCTCGACATATACAACTTCTAATGAAACAATGCTAATAGTGTTGACATCAATGACAACCACATATCAGCAACACAACCACAACATACAATATTTTTGAAGCAAATACACATATTTTTGTCTTGTATCTGCTGTAAGAACACCTTTTCTCAATAAAATTTTAGTATTTTTCCTTCTTAATAGCTATTTCATTATGTGCAAATGAATGACTTCTTATGTTTTTTTGTGTTTTATATTTAAACCTCAAAAACATTATCTCATTTCCAACACTTTTAGGCAGAAATTAGTGAACGAAAATAATTAAATAAACTACCAATTAACTAAATATACTACCAATTGACAAGAATCAATGAATAAATATGACTAAATATATAACTAAATATAATGATTGTGCAATTAATAAACAATGTATCAATTTACTCCCAGTTGACATAAATCAATAAATAAAAACAATTAAATAAACTACCAAATTGATCAAAATGATGATTAAAATTAATGACTAAATACACTACCAATGGACAAATTAAATAAACTACCAAATTGATCAAAATGATGATTAAAATTAATGACTAAATACACTACCAATAGATGAAAATTAGTGAATAAAAATGACTAAATAAGTGACCAGTTAACAACAATTAATGACTAAATTAACGACTAATTATATCAGTGAATAAAAAATGACTAAATAAGTAACCAAATTACATCAATCAATGACTAAAACAATGACTAAATAAGTGTCCAGTTAAATATATCAGTGAATAAAAATGACTAAATAAGTGACCGGATTACAACAGTCAATGACTAAATATATCAATGAATAAAAAAATGACTAAATAAGTGACTAGATTACAACAATCAATCACTAAATCAACAACTATATATACTACCAAATCGATTAGTCAAAACAACCAATAAATGACTAAAAATGGTTTAGTCATCAATTCAACCACGCTATAAATAACTGGCAATAAACTACTAATGGTCACGTGATCATGTTTGGTCATTTATATGAAATTTTTAGTATTTTTTTAATCATATATTGTTGTTTTTGTACTAGTGTTAGCCCAAAACCCAAAACTGGGACTAAATCACCCAACTTGACGTATGAGTCCCAATGTGCATCAAAAGTCATAATTTTTGTATTACAGACCTTGTTTCAAGCATCTTTAGTTTTCCAGGTGCACCTCTGTTTATCTCTAGTTAATTATTTCAATTTTGAGTTTCATTTCCTATGTTACATAGTTACATTTGCATATCATTTGCATTTACTTCTTTCTAATCCTTTGCTTAGTGGTGAACACCCTTTCTTTAATCACACCCAAAGAAACTATCCTAACCCTAACACATTCCTCAATCAAGTCAATTGGTTGATGGATGTTGGTTTCCTTTAATGAACTAGAGGAAATAGGTCCCCTAAGCTTAGTTCCATCTCCCAAAAGGTGGAACCCTATTTTCTTTATTTCACAAATAATCATGTGTCTATTATAGTGTATGGTGTCCTATTTGTGGACACAGATTGAGATTAAAGGTATAAATACACCATAGATAAATTAGATCCATTTTTTAGAATTTGGTTTACAACAAATATTACAAAAAAAGTATTGTTTCATATTATTTAAAAATAATAATTATTGACTTCTTCTAGAAGCTATTTAACAAGATTTTTCTAGTTTTTGTTTAAGATTATATATATCTTGTTGATGATGTTAATATTGATAGAATTTTTTGGGTGAGATATCTCACCATATATTTGCACATATTGATATATTTATATGTCTTTTCAATATCATGATATATGCAACAATATTGAATATTATTCAAGACATTAATATGCTTGAAATTCAACCATAAAAAATGTATTCTAAATCCAATAGAAATATTTTTTTGTATTGATTCAACCAAAAGAATGAGTACAATGCAAGGCAACCTAACAATTTCCAAATTAAAATTTGAATACACATACGACTGCCACAAATCATCCAAGTTTAGAACAGTAACAAGAGCAACTCCAAAGAGCACAAAAAAATTGATTAAACTTTGAATTTTAGCATTTGTTGTAGCTGCTTGGAGTAAACATCATTTTTATGTAGCTATAACAACTAAAATTTAATCCTATCTAGATGCTTGCTGATTTGAATGTGCTCTTTGGGACCCCCTGTAGCTAAGAGCACAAAAAAATAGTTTGAAAAATGACATTAGAATAAAATATTAGGATTTTTGTTTCCTGGTGCATGTTACAGACTAAAAAAATAGCTAAACATCTACATTTCCATATGTTAAAATAAATAATTTTCCTCAAGGAATCAACCATAATGTTATTTCAAAGGCCTAAGCCCAAAACAACTTCTTTCCAACATAAAGCATGACCAAAAATAGCAGGGAGATAATTGAAAACAACACTCCATTTTTTCTTCATCCACACACAATCCCAAAACATATGTTTCAGACTTTCATTGTATTGAAAAAAAGGGCATTTGACTAGTTGAACCATCATACATTTCAATCTATCACCTACGGGCAACTTGTAATGTAGTACCTTCCAAGCCAAAATCTGAGCATTGACCTTAGCCTTAGATCACCAAATTTGAGCACTCAACTTTTTCCAAGTCTTTTCATGAAATTGACATTTCCACTTTTGATTCAATTTAGGATTTAAAGGAAATGTAGGCAAGAGCCTCAAATAAACCTTTTTTAATGGAAGGAAGCCAACTGATGTTTAGATAGCCATCACCAAACCTTAGAAAACTTACATTGTAAAGGAGTACAAAGTTTCTTAACCAGATTTGGAGGAACAAGAGATTTGAAAAAAAATGATAAACCTTTAGTCTTGTTGTTTAATTCAAATTTATTTTTAATATCATGCCAAGTAGCCCAATCCAGGGTATTAAAATCCCACAAATCTCCAAATTGTCTAACTCCTATATTAAATAAATAATACACTTGTCTTTGAAAGGAAACAGCGAGAGGATGGCCTTGGTATTGGACCAACCCGTTCCACCACATAGAAGAGGATCCAAAACTAAACCCATGTTGTAGAGAGTCATTTTTCTTGTTCAATAATTTGCATATTAGCTACCAAGCCTTCCATACAGATTGTAAAGGAAATGAAACTTTAATATGAAAAAAGGGAGCTAGTAATATTTTATCATCCCATTTGATTGGTTGCCATTTCTTTTTTATGGAAGCTTGAGTAATACGATGATGAACCAAGTTTTTCCTTGGTTACTCTCCCTCAATTGCCTTGATTATCCATTTTGTAGCCAAACACACTCCTTGGGTTTTAGGGTCCAACAATCCCAACCCACCTTTAGACTTAGGTTGGATGTAATGTAACCAATAAGTGTAATTAAAACCTTCCTTACCACTCTAGTTAGATCACAAAAAGTGTCAAACCATTTTAATAAGGTCATCATAACCTTCTTTAGAAGGCATCCAACAAGATGAGTAGTACACATGGGAAGCTACAAAAATTTGATTCACAACTTGAATCTTGCCAGCTAAGGATAAGCATTTATTTTCCCAAGTACACAATTTAGCTTTTACTTTATTAAGCTACCACTTCCACATATCAGAAAGTGAAACACCCAACCCAAAGGGAATACCCAAGTAGCGAGAACTTTGCCCATGTTTGATTTGTTTCTAGTCTTTAGGAATCCATGGAGGGATTGGGTTATCTTTGTAGACATCCAAATTTGGACAATTAATTTATCCAAATTTATCACTTTTCATCTAAACATCCTCTTATCCGAGTTAATTAAGTAATATTACTATTATTTAATTAATATCTTTAATTCTGCCAAATTCCTTAAGGTATTTAATTAATAATTAAATACCTTACCCTCCTTTATCCTCTTTTCATCAAATAAATTAAATAAATATTACATTTATTTAATGTGTCACATCCTCCAACTTTTGCAAGTTAGCTTTTAATCCTAATTAACCCCTAATTATCCTCTAATTACTGATTAGTCAAACCTAATTAGTACCTTAGTCAACTCTTCCCCCCCAAGGAATTTTTAATTCTTTTTTATTTATCCTAGATTCCCCTCCTTTAAATGTGAATTTTTAATTCACATTCCATTCTTCCAAGGCTTCTAGAACCTTGGACTTGTTACAATCTCCACATGTGACCAAGTCCCACCTTTTTGGAGCCCACCTTTTATCCTCTAGATCCTCCTAGGAATGTGAATTTTTAATTCACACTTATTTCCCCAACCACCTTTCCTTTTCCCATGTAGATTTTTGAGGAATTCCAAAATCCTCAAATATCCCTTTCACTCCCACTTGGGGACAAGAAATCCCTTTTTGAGGAAATCTTCTCACCCCCCAAGGTGCTTGTCCTTCCTCCACCTCATGTACCTTTTTGACACCTCACTTACACCTCATCTCTTAATTTTCACCATTCACATGTCAAGATGTGAGGGCTTGTGGGTTCTCAACCCACCATAGCCCTTCATCTTGGCCTTGTTGGATGCATCTTGACCATTGAATTCTCTAGAGAATTCAAATTCTTCTATAAATACCCCCTCCTTAAGGGCATTTTCAGAACACTTTTTGGATTTTCATAACTACATGCTGCCAATTTGCATCCTCAATCCTTTACCATCATCTAGCTATCCATTCTAATCACTTTGCACATTCAATCTTGCATTTAGTCATTCAAGAAATCATTTAAGGAGCACACAAAATCATCCCAAGCAAGGGCCAATCAAGGAGACATCAACAGCAAGGAAGGTGAAATTGTTTCTATTTCGTTTTATCCATTTCCTTCTTGTTTTGTCACTCCTTTGGCTAATCTTGAGGTGTCCTTGGGTATTTTATCACTCACATTTTTTAGTTGTTTTGCACATTTAGAGTAGGATAAAATTCTTAGGATCACATTTCTGGCACGCCTGGTGGGACCCACAAACGGGTCTTGTATTTAACCTCCCATTTGGTTGAGAATTTTACAAGAAAAGTACGCAAAAAGGCGGCAGCACCCTCTGCTTTACCGCAGAAAGGTGGCAGCGCCCCCGCAGAAAGGCGGCAGCGCCCTCTTGGCCACTGCAGAAAGGCGGCAGCGTCCTACATCTGAAAGTTTTATTCCTTTTAACACATTTGCTGTAATTAGGGATATATTTAGAAGGTTTTACTAACACTTTTCTTGCAGTGGGAGGGGCACAATTTCCCTTTTTTCTTAAAAATCTGACAAAGTTTACCGCAGAAAGGTGGCAGCGCCCCCACAGAAAGGCGGTAGTGCCCCCGCAGAAAGGCGGCAACGCCCCTGCAGAAAGGTGGCAGCGCCCCCACAGAAAGGCGGCAGCGCCCCAAAACATCACAGTTTGGAAGGTAAAATAGTCATTTTGGCTTCGTTTTTGTTCTTGTTTTTTGCTGTTTTCAAGTAATAACTCTCTAACATTGTTTTAGCAAGGATATTGGTATTTTTTGCTAACGTTTTGTAGTGTATTAGGGCGTAATTGATCAAGGACGAAGAAGAAGACAACTAACTTTTGCTTGCAAGACCGTCTATTTGATTAGATTTTCAAAAATTATCCTCGTTGTTTTGGAACATAATCTAATTAGGGGGAATAAACTTCATTGCTTGCTGTGATTGTTTGTTCTTGTGTCACCCAAGGGGGCATTAATTTATTTTCGCTTTTCCCTTGCACTTTGTGTGAGGCTGGGGAGTAGCTGGAAATGGTTAGTGTCTTCTTTTTAGTGGGACCTGCTTGGGGATTTCATCACCCCAGGGGACAATTCCAACCACGCGTACCGGTGGGGTATATAAAGGGGGGAGAACGAAAGTTGTACCCCAATCCAGTCACGTCGTAATAGGCGGAGCGTCGAAACTAGGGTGATACCTAGATAGACGTAAAGAGTTGGTCCGAGCCTTTCAGTATCTCGCTAGGGTTCCCGACTCACGCTTGTGACAGACTGGTGTTCACGGTTGTGCCTCACGTACCGAGAGTATATCGAGGACTCCCTAGAAGCCTTGTGCATCCTAGATTAAGACCTTGCCTTGCCATACCCTTAATATTAATCATAGGATTGTGCTTGTTTGAAGTGTTTTCTTGTGAAAAATCTGTGAAATCTTTGATACTTTGACCTTACTTTATCATTTTGTGTCCTTGCCATAGCCTTTGCCATCAAAACCAAACTCTGTCTTACCGCGGAAAGGTGGCAACGCCCCTGTTTTTGCTGCAGAAAGGTGGCAGCGCTCCTGTTTTGCTGCAGAAAGGTGGCAGCGCCCCTGATTTTTGTTGAAGAGGGGCGGATTTGCCCTCCTGAGCACCCGAAATTATCCTATTTGGATCTGTTTAGCCTCTAAACCATCATTTAATCTTTCCCAACCATTACCTCCTCATCCCAAGCCTCCATTTCGTCACTTTAAGTCTCCCAAAACCTCCATTTGATCCGTTTAAACCTCCATCTTATCATTCCAAATCTTTATTTAACCATTCTAAATCCCCACTCATTCTCCACAATCATCTTCAATCTGCCCGATCATTCTAATTTTGTCATATTCCATTCAAAAATCCATACCCTCACCTAACGAACGTCATAATTTTTACCATTTACATCACCAAACACCACTCATAATCAATGCAGAAAGGTGGCAGCGCCCCTGTTTTGCTGCAGAAAGGTGGCAGCACCCCTGTTTTGTTGCAGAAAGGTGGCAGCGCCCCTATTTTGCTGCAGAAAGGTGGCAGCGCCCCTGATTAAGCTGTCAATGCCCCTAAAAGCTGTCAACGCCCCTGATTTTGCTGTCAACGCCCCTGATTTTGCTGTCAACGCCCCTAATTTTGTTGTCAACGCCCCTGAAAGCTGTCAATGCCCCTGATTAAGCTGTCAATGCCCCTGAAAGTTGTCAACGCCCCTGATTTTGCTGTCAACGCCCCTGATTTTGTTGTCAATGCCCCTGATTTTGCTGATTTTGCTATCAACGCATTTTATTACACTTAATTTTGCTGCCAACGCTTCAAAGCCGCCACGCCCCTAATTTTGTTGTCAACGCCTCATTTTGCTGTCAACGCTCTAATTTTATTGCCAATGCCTCAGCTTAACGCCCCCATTTTGCTGCTGTCATGCCTCGATGACAGCAGAAGCTCGACATTTCTTTAACTTCCTGGCCACATGATGTAACTGCATCGGATCGACTTCATCTAAAAAACCAAAGTTGCTTAGTTTTTCAAGTTTCTATCCAATGGTACTCTTCTATTTCTCCGACAAGAATTTTGATGATCCTGTAGGGTTACGCTTTATCATGCAGAGATGCCTAACTTCCTATTTGTAAACTGTGACAGCCGAATCAATCTCGTTTCAAAACCAAAATTGCTCAATTTTTTGAGCTATATCTAGTGTTACTTTTTGTTTCTTCCTATCTAATCAAACCAATCCATTCCTCTAATTAGATACATATAATCATCTTCATCTAATCATAATTATCCAATCAACATCATCTAATCATTTGATCCTATCCAATCAAATTGATCTAGTACTTTAATCAAATTCATCAAATCATCTACCTGATCCAATCATCTGTCTATCAAATCCCATCAAAATCAAAAGCAATCCCATCCAATCATCCTAATCTGAGCTTTTGTCCAATCCTGATCTGAGCTTGACCAAAATCCCGATTTGAGCTTTAATTTGTTCCCATCCAAAATCTTTTATCCATCCTCTTTATCCTGTCGTCATCATGAATCATCATCCTCCATCAATAGTGGTCAAGGGAAACCCTAATTACGTCGACACTGATAACAAAAGTCTTGTTGATCAAGAGGTATATGACATAGACCCCCTTGACACTATCATCTCTAGTAAGCTTTCTCCACCCAATTTCCAAAATCTAATTAAGCCTAATCATGTTCCTTATGCTACCTTTGACAAGGGTATCCAGTACCTTCCCTTTTCCCATCTACATCATTCTCCTATTCAACATCCACATCCTCTTATCCTCATCTTCCATCACAATACTCCTATTACAATTCCCCATCCATATCCCCCTATTGTAATCCTCTTTCCCAATCTTCCCATACTAGTCCTACATCCACACCCTTTTACCTTAATCTTACATCCACGTCTCCTCATCCTAATCCATTGTCCCAATACCTTTATTATAATCCATCCCCCACATCCTCTTGTCCCACTACACCACCTATATCCTCTTGTCCTAATCCACAATCCATGTCTCCCTATCTTAATTCACCACTCCGATATCCTTACCTTAACCCTCCATCCAATCCTAGTCCTCCATCTACTCCTAGTCCTCCATCCAATCCCATTCATCCATCTACTCCTAGTCCTCCATCCAATCCTAATCCCCCATCTACTCATAGTCCTACATTCGATCCCATTCCTCCATCTAACCCTAGTCCACCAATCCATAATCCCTCATCCATTTCTACCACCCTAGCCAAGCCAACCTTATGCAAGTCTCTCATTTTAGAAGTTCTCCAAGGACTCATTACAAAGAAGCTATCCCCAACTCCACATCTTGAAGTCATGGAACCATGCCATCTAGATCCATCATCCACGGTCACTAGTGATGAGACCCTTCTCCATACCACACCTATTATTGACGTTACCACCCCTAGTACTGCTCAAACCATTGAAACCATTGAACCCACTAAATCCATTGAACCCCCACCTCCTACTCCAAGAACCATCGAATCCATCGAAGACACCCAAGTCTAATCCATTCCCTCTACTCCTAGATCCACCCAAATCCAATCCACTCCTCCCACCCCTAGTAGCATCAAAACCCATTCCAATGAACCTCATGAATCTTCCATCCCTCCATCTTCCCCACTTGAAGAGTCCCAACAAGACTCCATTATCATGCCTCCCGCACACGATGAGTCACGCCAAGAGTCTAATCCAAAGCATGCCAACATATCCCCTTCTCTAGATCAAGATCCTACCATCCCATCTAGTCCACCTCAAGATCACAGTCACCCATCCATTCCATCCCATGATCCCCTTGTCATTCAAGCTTCCACTGCTCCATCTCCATCTCCATCGCATGAGCCTTCTACCACAAATCCAGATCCTATAATGGCCCCTACTCCCTCTCCTGATGTTGCTATCCCATCATCTCCTTCTCATGATCCCCCATCATCGCCTAAAAATGCTATCCCCACACCGCTTGCATATCTCCTCTTCCACCTAATAATGAACTTGCATCATTCTTCCAGAATAACAAAAATCTTGTCCTAGATCGAATACTCAAGAGAATGAACTATCAAGGAAAAGGTTTAAGCCTTCATGAGCAAGGTATTATAGAGCCCATCCAAGCTAAAGAACATTTGTATCCGCAAGGTCTTGGATGTACTACTCACGATTCGCAATCCAAAAATGTTGGTACAACCTCTAGACGTCCTCAACGAGCCTTTTCCAAAATAAATATCGGCTCTTCCCATCGCCCCACCAGATCATATGTGTCCATCCCTCCTCCTCTATCGTATCACCTCAAAACAACCGTCCATCTTCCTCCATTTGCTCCATCCATTTTGGGTCCTTACATCCCTCCATCTACCATGCCCTTGTTTCCTCTAGGTCCTACGTCTATTTTGGGCCCCTATATCCCAAAATCACCTCCTCCATCTCGTCCTATCCATCCTTTCATCCATTCATCACCTATCCATCTCATCCATCATAA
>VDFB02381107.1:0-10513 GCA_007258455.2 Sequoia sempervirens | reverse complement strand
ATACATTAAAACAGTGGGTGGAAGCAAAAAATGGAGCAAATCACAGGGATTTGTTGTAGTGTTCAAAGCCACAAGAATAGCCAGAGCTTCCATAACATTTTGAGTGTTGGCCACAATATTCTGAAAAGAGGAACACCACAACACCATCACTGTCTTGTCCAACACCCCTCACCCTAGCATGGCCAGGGTTACCTCTCAAAGACCCATTCATATTAAACTTCAAAACCCCAAGGGGTGGAGGTCTCCAATGCCCCTCCCGCTGAATCTTCCCCTTACTATTTCACCCCAAGCCAACACCAAGCCTACCCTTATCACAGGCAGGAAGCCCCAAACTCTACACCATCCCCCATCTCCTAGTGCCACAAGAACAAAAAGATCACACTTGGCCGCTAAAGTCTCTTGGATAGCCCCCAAAATTCTCATCCAAACCTGTCTCACCTAAAGCTTCTTATCCAAAAAAGATCCTGCAGTTGCATTCCAACCAAATATGCCAAATAATCAAGCTAGGAACAATAAACCAAGCAATGTGGAGAAAGGAGGTCTTAGCAGGGGGATTCCCCAACTTGAGCCAGGAATCTTCCAATGAAGAAGAATGTCTGCAAGGTTGGTTCCAAGTAGCCTACTAGTAATGCCAAACCTCCTTAACAAAACAACATTGAAAAAAGAGGTAAGACATATTCTCATCACTATTAAGGCACAAAGCACACCTAGATGGGCCTTGAAAGCCACACTTCCAAAGATTCTCCCAGGTCAGGCATCTACCCCGCATCACAAGCCAAGAGAAAAACTTGCACTTGGGCCAAGAGAACCTACTCCAAATCTACTTCCACCAAGTGACCCCCATACTCCTATAAGCCTGCTTATCCAACACTTGATAACCGAAGGCAACAAAAATTTTTCCTTTCTGGTCAAGACCCCAAGCCAAAACATCCTTTTCCAAAAGAGATTTGCAAGCTCGACTATCAATCTTGCAAGAAAGCTCATGGTGATCCTCCAAACAAGCCTCCTAGAGGCCACTCTTGTGGGTCTTTCCACCAATAAATAATAGCTTGCCCAAAAGCTTGTGAGGTTTTAAATTCCACCACGTGACTCCAACTGACCTCTATAAAAACCTTGCTTAAACCTTGCAAATGTGGATGAGAAATCAAAATAGGAGGATGTCCATGCAAAGAATCATGCCAAAAAAGAGCCTCTGAGCCTCTATTGCAAATCCAAAACAAGCCTTGTTTAATCAACTTAGCTCCCATTTTCAAAGTACTCCAAACCATAGAGCCCTTACCCACAAGGCCATAACGAGGCACATCCCCACTCTCAACATCTCCTAGGTATTTGGAGGTGAGAATCTTAGCCCAAGTCTACTGCTGTTGAGTGCACCATTGCCAATAGAGTTTGGCAGCCAAAGCTTACCCATTTAAGTCAGTCTGTATCAACCCAAGGCCTCCTTCCTACTTCGGGTGAAACACATCCTCCCACTTCACTAGGTTCCACTTCCTCAAGAGAAGATTACCCGACCAGAGAAATTATCAACAAAGACACTCAAAATATCTAACAAAGTTGGCAAGAGCAGATAACACAAAGCACCTATACAATAGGAGAGCCTGAACCACAGAATTCAAAAGAGTAACTCTACTAGCCATAGAGAGCCATCTACAAGTCCAATGATCGACCTTCTTGCAAAAATTTTCAATCACATCCTACCAAAACAACCTTGGAAGTGAGCGCATGGCAATAGGAATACCCAGATAAACAAAGGGCATTGACCCAATATGAAATCTTAGAATCCTAGTAATTCTTTGTTGAATAAGCTTCAGAGTGTTGAAAAAATAAATAGAGGACTTATGCTCATTAATGTGTTGTCTCGAGACAGCTAAATAGCAGTCCAAGGCCCTCTGCAAATTAACCACTTCGTCAACCTTGGCTAGTCCCATAAGAGCCATATCATCCACAAACTACAAGTGGGATTGAGCAGGAACACCATTACCCTAGTGCCAAACGTGGATTAACCCAAGTTCCACATGAGATCTCATAAACCTTCATAGGCCCTCAGCCATCAGGATGGATAAATATAGGGATAAAGGATCCCCCTGCTGTAGACCCCTAGAAGCCCCAAAAAGCTCAGTGGGTTCGTCATTAATCAACACAAAGAAGGAGGGTGAGGTGACATAACTCATAACCCACTCAATCCAAGCACTTCCAAACCCAAAATCCTTCAAAATCTTGGAGAGAAGATCCCACTTGACCCTATCATAAGCTTTGGCCATGTCCAATTTAATAAACATAGCCTTCTCCTTAGAAAAAGCCATGGAATGAATAGCCTCAATAGTAATAACCACCCCATAAAGAATATGCCTGCTAGCCACATATCCCCCTTGCTCCTCAGAGATCAGCTTGCTCAACCATGGCTTTAGATATTCAACAATCATCTTGGTAATAATTTTGTAAATCACATTGCACAGAGCAATTGGTTTGAAGAGATCTAAAGAGTTAGCACTCGTATCACGCAACCCTAGAGAAGTTGCAATTCACTACTTAAACGCCAATTTTTTTTTTTTTTGTTTAAGTAAAATAACATGTAAGATGAATACACATTGCCAACAACCTCTAAGGCCATGAGACAAAGATTACTTTAAAAACCCAAACAACAATTAACATAATTGAAATCAAAACATTAATCACTTACAAAATTAAGATTACATACAACCCATACAAGATAAATTACAACAAGGATAATAAATACCTCAAGATTCCAATTAACAACATTTAAACAATATGATTACAACACTCATTCCCTGAATGAGGTAAATCCAATAAACATGATTACAATTTACAAATTCCACCTCGATAACAAATGAGGGGTAATAAAATGCAATAAGTACAGAGAGAACAAAGCATGAGAAGAAACTGATTCCCACGAGCTCTCCAACTAGAAATCACGACCACATGAACAAGAAGAAGTACCAACGGATTAAGATGCACGCCACCCGACCACGTGGAACCCAAAGGCCCCACTCCCTCCGTGCTAGGAGATAGTAACAAGGATTTCCTAGACAAGACCATCTACCACTAGACACAGGCTAACACAAAAACTGAACTGCAAACAAGAACATATACCACATCACTTAACATCATTGTTACAATGCTTCCAGAGTACAAAAATCGAGTACAATCACTATACAATTAAAAAAATTCATAGTACAACACCATACCGACTGCTGCCATAGGAGGAGTGTCATTGCAAAGGTTGCATGGGATCTCCTGGAAAGTCTTCCTAGGTCTCAGCACCCCTCTAGGGATATCCTAGAAACCTCAACCAACTCCCGGCCCCACATGCACACTAGAGCGGAATCGATTATCTCTCGTAAAGAGAAGATAACAATCTTCCCATTCCAGGCCTTCTCGACTCATCTCAAGTCTCGTACAAGCCCTCAAGCCAATGAGCAAGGCTAAATTATCTTATTAATGTTCAAAGCTACTCTATCCCTAGTATAAGTTATTTAATTTCCACTTAATTAACTGACTCTCACACGAGTTATCCTGGAACCACTTTGGGCCCGGCGCTCGTTGAAAGCCACTCCCCTATCGACAACACATAACTCAACCACATGCCAAGGGTAGACAATGCACTAACACTTATCACAAATAATCAAAACACCTCAACAGGTAACACCACTACGGATGTCCAAAACTGAAACCAAAGCGTGCACGACCCAAGGCTAACACAAGGTTGACTAACATAATGACAACCCACATAACAAACTGAAACACGACTCAACCTTAAGCCATAAGGTCACACAACCTGTCGTGGTAACCAGGTTTCCACTGAAACATAACTCAAGCACTTCCCAATTTAAACAATAACAAACACATGATGCACAACATCGTTTCAAGATAACACACTGGAAGACTTACATAATCAACCAACCCTGAAAGAATTAACATCTCAACCAAGGAGCTCCTAGCCTCTGGGAACAAAACCCAGTACTACCAAAGCACATTCATAAATTTACAGCCATAACAACATTGCCCATATAATGCCAACAAGAAACCACTTAAGATCAATATTCATATAGTCACACATTCCTTAAATGCCTAAAGATGTATTTCGACATAATGATCTTTTCTCATAAAACAAGTACCAAAGTACATATATACATCATACACTCAATCTTTTACTATACCAATACGTTCTAGACATTATGATTTTTTTATTTTTTTCATGAAACTTATCTGGAAGACTTCCAAAATAGTTACTCTAGTTCCACAATATCGTGGACGAACATTATAACACTACAAGCATTCAGATAGTTAAATAAGCTAAAGTTCGGATTTCCTAAATCCAGTCAATCACAGTTTTCATGACTTGCACATATCCAATCAAATAGGCCCATTTCTTTTCACGACGTTGAAATATGCAAAGAATAGATCATTTACTCTAAATTTCACAACCATATTCTAGAATCAAGACATTTTAATAAATATCATCATCGAATTAAAATTAAACTAATCAATAACTCTACATCTCACAGTCATATACTATAAATAAATCACTTGATTTATAAAATATTTGGATTAAATAAATTACTCTTTATTTAAAAATAGCAATAAATCAAACAACTCAATCTCATATGATTAAATAAATCATTCATTACTTCTAAGTTTAACCAAAACAGAATATTTTAATTTAATAAACTCTTTTAATTAAAATAAATCATTCGTTATCTCTAAGTTTCATGATCATATACTATAAATAGAATCGCTTGATTAACAAAACCTTTAGATTAGATAACAAGTCCCTCCTTACTCTAAGTTTTGCCACTATATTCTATAATTAAAACATCTTAATAAATAGCATTTAGATCAAATAAATCAGTCTTTATTTCAACTCAACATTAAATAACTCAACTAAGTCTTATCTCTACTTGAATACGAATACCTTCCAACAAATATACCTAGTAGTACATACTCAATGTATTTCCTGTTATATATTTAAATGTTTAAATCACATTGTCAACATTAAAGAATTTAAACCAATAGTTTGGTTCTACTTGATCAGTCTATAATTAATCAAAATCAATCTTAAAACGAATATGTTTGACTATTCATCAATTTAATTTCCGCTTGTACAAATGGGATGATCATTGCAAAGTTCCTATTTTAAATGTTGAAACATCATTTAAACATATGCTTCTAACATTATTTTAATATTCTAATATTTCCTGATTAACCATAAACATCAAAAAATAAAATTTCTAAATAAGGAAATTTGATCATCATTCAACTCTATTCAATACTTGTTAAATTATCTAAGGTTCACTTGGCACCATTAAAGTATTAAATTTAATATTTTATTCTATTTGCTCAATCCTAGATACGGATTAAAATACCCTTTTAAAATAACACTATTCATTAAAATAACGATTCCATTCCAAATATATCAATGCTATAATTTATTTAAAACAATCCCTATTTAAAATGATTTAAACATCTTTTAAATGTCTAAATTAACAAAATGTTATCACTATAATCCATTTGATTATACTTTAATACCATATTATCCCATATTATAAAATATTAAATAATATATATAATATTAATTTATTAAATATTTAATATTTAATATTAAGTATATAATATTAAATATTAAACATATTAATATTAAATATTAAATATATAATATCATCTTTTTAAAAAACTGCGATTTCTCGGCAAAATACCTCGATGTTTCTCGGTCTTTTGGTGCTCATTGGCGACTGGCTACTGCCCTCCCCCAGTCATGGGGTTTGCATAGGTGTGAGCGTTCTTTTCTTCTCTTTCTTTATTATGCATTAAATGTTGAATGCTTCCGCCTCTTCACTCCTCTGCCGTTCGGCAGAGGCCGTACCCCCTAATTCATCTGCGACGGCTCCTAGGGCTTCGATGGACTCCAGATCCCCGCATCTAGATAGTTTTGACTCTGTCCCGTTGCATCCAAAACCTAAGTCTCTTTCCGAAGCGGTGGCCTACACTAGTAACCCTATCAACGTGAGCGCGAGATTTTCTCTGTCCAACTCCAATGAAGCCGCCGATTCCGGTAAGGTCACTGGAGTTGCTCCGTTATCATTTTCCATTTATCCCAATCCAGAAATGCTAGATGAAATTAGCAAGGAGAAGAATAGATTAAGGAATTTTGCCATTTTCTTTTCTGCTGTTGAGGTGGACAAATGTCCTCCTAGGAAATTTCTTGCGATTGGTTTCATAATTACTGGAACCTGAAACTTGGCTATCATATTTCCTTTTGTCGTCAGATTCAGAAGGGGCTTTTTATTATATTCTTTAACAAGCATGAAGCTCAAACTGAAGTTCTAAAAAGACAATATTGGTCTGTTGGTTCTACCTCCTTTCGGGCCTTGGCTTGGTCGCCTAAGGCCATACACGAGGAGGTCCTTGCCCTCTCGGCCCCTCGCTGGATTCTGGTTAAACAATTACCACCTTTCCTTTGGCGTTTTCTCCTGCAAATGCTTGAACCACTTGGTAAGGTCATCCGTATGGATGACTATGTCCGGTTGGTCCCTCATATGGATGCTAGAATACTCATCTCGCTGAATCCGGGATTAGAAATTCCTTCTGTGATCAACATTTGCATTTCGGAAGACAACTTCTCTTGCCCTATTGAAATCCTCGGGGGGCTAAACGCTTGTTTCCTCTGTAGAAGAGAAGGCCATTTGAGAAAAGACTGCCCCATCGTCAAGAACAAACCCTCGCAGCATAAACCCGCAGACAACCGCGTTACGCTGGATCTTGGAAAGCATAGTACGAATTCCTCTTCGAATGACTCTTCCCTTGCTGTTGCTCCCTCTGAACCCTCCTCGACCCCTCCTCCCCCTATTCCCTCCTCTGCGTCCCTCCAGACCGACTCTCTGCCCCTGGTAAGTTCAGACCCTAACCTAGGGCCCCTTTCATTAACCAAGATCTCCAATAAGCGCAGGTGGAAATCTAATAAGCAACCCTTGTCGTCTGCAGAGAACCCCCTTTCCCTCTACCCTCAACCCTCCTCGTTTCTTGCCCTCCCCGGTGAAGCTTCAGAATTTGAAACCCCTTTTGTCACCTGCCCTTCGCATCTTGCCCTCTCAGATCTTTCAGCTAGCTGCTCTGACCTTTCGCCTCCTCAGAGCCTCCCCCCTAAAGTCTTCCGTGAACTTGGTGAGGACTGCCTACTCGAGATTATCCCTGCTAGCATATACCCCTCTGCCCCTGATACCCACACCGAGAAGATTAGCATGGATATGAATTTTTTGTCTCCGGATGAATCTGACAACGGAGAAGAGTTTAAAGATGCTTGCACCCTGACCAAACGCAGAGGCAGGAAACTTGGCTCCAAGAATAAAAACCCCTCCAAGAAAGTGCTAAGAGACGTTCATAGCAATGTCCCAGCCCAAATTCAAGGACCCACCGGAAACTCCTCTCCGATCGTTACATCATGAACTGCACTTCATGGAATATTAGGGGTCTGGAGTCCCCGGACAGACGGTGGATCATTAAACGTTACCTTGACATCTGCAAGCCCATAGACTTCCTTATGCTGCAAGAAATTAAGTCCACTGGTTACACGCTGGACTCTAGCCTTAATTTCCTTTGGAAAGATGCAATTAAAATCCATACCAACCACCAGAGGGGTAGGGGTGGGGTTGCCCTCCTAATTAGCCCCAGATGGGAGACTCTTATCTCTAGCTATGGGATTTCCCCCTGTAACAGAGCGGTGTGGGTTATCTTGAATAGCAACAATCATACCTTTGGCATTTGCTCTGTCTATGCCTCGAATGACTTCAGGGAGCGTGCAAGTCTATGGGACTGGTGTGTTGCCCTTCCTAATATCCCCTGGCTCATAGGGGGGACTTCAACATGGTCGAGTCCCAAGAGGACAAACTTGGTGGCCTCCCTTTTGCTTGGAAAGACCTGGAGAAACTGCACTGGAATAGAATGTTAAATACTAAACACCTTTTTGATCCCTTGGCTGGCACCAAGGATACTAATCCTGGGATTTGGCATACCTGGTGTAATTTCCAACAGGGTGACTCCAGAATCTACTCCAGGCTCGACCGCTTCTGCGCCAACAAAAATTGCTTCTCTTTTCTGCCTGACATAAACGGTAATGTTGTGCTCATTACCCCCGCCTCTCTCTCCGATCACCATCCCATATCTGCCTGCATTAGAATGAACATATCTCCTTCCCGTTGCATGAGATCTGCCCCTAAATTTTCTCTCAACACTAGCCTCCTAAAAGATGAAGACACTCTTGCTGCCATCCACCTCATTAAGCTTATTAACAGAAATACCTTTCCCTCCTGCTCTCATCTAGATAGATGGGACAAAAACCTCCTCGCTTGGCAGAAGCTTTTGAGGAGCATTGGGCAAAAAAGAGCTAAAGACTATAGATTTACTGAAAAATGTCTCTCCTCTGCTCTTCAGTTAGCCGAGACCAACATTCAAGCCAACCCTTCGGACTGTGACCTCGTTTCCCAGGTTGTCAATGCTAAGGATGCCCTTAGGCAGCACCAACAGATTAAAATCAATGGTGCTAGGGTCAGATCCCGCGCGCACTGGCTGCAATTCGGTGATAGGGGATCTAAGTTCTTCTTTAACCTCCTCAAAAGCAAACATGCTAACGAAAACATCGAAAGAATTGTTGTTGATAACACTGAGTTAACTGACATAGACAACATCAAAGAAGCCCTTGTTAATTTTTACCAAAGCCTTTTTGCTTCTGAAGATTCGGAGGATGCCTCATCCCTCAGACAACAAGTTTGTTCCCTCGTCTCTAACAAGATTTCCACTGATGAAGCCAATCAGCTTTCCAAAGATCTCTCCCTGGAGGAAATTGAAAAAGCTATTAACTCTCTTAGCAATGACAAGGCCCCGGGTCCGGACGGTCTCCCGACGGAGTTCTATAAGGCCAACATTGGTTGGATCTGCCAAGATCTTCTTGATCTGTACTCGGAAGCCCTCGTTAGAGGATCCTTGGGATGCTCTATCAATAAGGGTATTATTAAGTTGATCCCCAAGGATGGGGATAAATCCCTCATCAAAAACTGGAGGCCGATTACCCTCCTTAATGTCTCTTACAAAATCTTTGCTAAGCTCCTGGCACTGAGAATTGAGAAAATTCTCCCCAATTTTATTTGTGCTACTCAGACTGGTTTTATCAAAGGAAGGTTTATTCTGGAGAACCTGATCACTAGTTGGGAAGCCATGTGCTGGTCCAACTACTCTCAGCAGAATTCTGCTATGTTCCTTCTTGATTTCGAAAAAGCCTATGACAGGGTGGAATGGAATTTTATCACTATGATGCTTGAGGCCTTCGGCTTTCCTAGGGTTTTCTGTAACTTTGTCAAGATTCTTCTAAAAGATGCCTCTGCCCAGATTGATGTTAATGGATCTCTCTCTGCTTCTTTCCCCCTCGGTAGATCCATTAGACAAGGCTGCCCCTTGGCCCCTGCCCTCTTTGTGATAGCTTCAGAAGCCCTGTTTTACATCCTCAGGGATAATTCTCTATCCCCGGCGGTCAAGGGCATAACTCTCCCTAATAACGATGAGCTCCTAAACTGCCAATTTGCTAATGATACTGCCATCTTCTTTGATGCTAGGCCTGACAACTTCGAGGCCCTAAATTCCAAGCTCAAGCTTTTTTGTACTATCTCTGGGGCGAGATTGTCCCATGCCAAGTCTATCTGTCTTGGTTGGGATGAGCAGCCCCCTGACTGGTTCAAAGCCTATGATTTTCGGTGGGGTGGCCCGCATAAGATTGTGCGTTATTTGGGCATTCCCTTCTCTGTTGACCCTTCCCTTAAAGACATGTGGTCGTGGGTCAAAGAGAAGATCACCAAAAAGTTGGGCAAATGGCACAACAAAACTTTATCTTTGGCTGGCAGAATGCAGGTCTGTCAAAAAATTCTTTCCTCTTATAACATCTATTATTCTTCTGCCTGGATGTTCAGCAATTATCAAATCTTAGAAATCCAAAAAGCTGTCAGGAGCTTTCTCTGGTCTGATGGTAAAGGAAATAAGAAAATGCACGCTGTCAAATGGGAGTGGTGCCATATCAATAAGCTCCTTGGGGGGCTTGGGTTGAAGGATCTCAGGCTCCAAGGGATTGCCCTTGCCGCCAAGTGGATCTTTCACTCCCTTGATGGCAATGATCCTTGGAAGGTCCTTGTTAGAAGCAACATTGAAAGAGGCTTCCCCAAAAATGCGAAGTCTTGGAAGAATCTTCCCTTTACTGACCTTGTCATTGGCAACTTTCCTGTTCTTGTTCAAGGGTCTGCGATTTTTAGATCCATCTGGAAAGCGTGGGGCCAAGTTAAGAAGTTTGTCTCTAACAGGGTTTTCCACGATGACTGCCATCTCTTTGGTGAAAGGTCCATTTGGTGGAATCTTTGCTCCTCTGACAAGCCCCTTGCCCTCTCCCAAGGTTGCTCTGCTAGACACTGGTCGAATAAAGGCATTTCCCAACTTGCTGACCTCTTTGAGCATGACGTCT
>VDFB02381105.1:0-29212 GCA_007258455.2 Sequoia sempervirens | reverse complement strand
ATGAATGTAAAATATTTAAGTTTTATGTAGCATTCAAGGTTCAAAATAATCCTCTTTTTAAATCTTCTAATCAAGTAGATTCCTCTATGTCAGATACTATGAATTCATTTTATATTTATCCTCATGTCAAATTTAAAGGAGAATATGTGCATGCATATGATAATTATTTAGATCCTAAACAAATGGAAAGAGTAGAAGGTGATCTTGGGACATATGAAAATAAGAAAGAAGGTGATATGGGTACTCACAAAGGAATTATGAGTGATAAATTAAGTGATGATACTCAATCCTATAATACTTTTATCCAATTTGGTACCTAGAAATGCTAGATGATGATTTTATGTGTGAAGAAGGAATCATTATGATCCCCTTTACAAATTATTGAAAAGGATAATTTGATGAATGAAGTTGAAGATACAAATTGTTCATCAATGGAACATGGAATTCTTGAGCCAATCAATGCAAAGAAATGTGAATTTATTTTATTTCAAAATGATTCTATGTTCATTAAGACTATGGTTCATGATCGAGAGTCTCAAGCTATTTCAAAGGAAGTTGATTCACATCAAGATTTGTATGAGATGCATATAGCCCAATATTGTTCCTTCTTTGATTCAAATGGTCACAAGTAAATTCAAGGATGGAATAACAATGGAATTTATGCCTTCACCCAACATGCAACAATAAACCTTGTTGAATCAACTTTAATGTTAAGTCTTCCTTAGTCTCCTTTCTTCTAGGTACTCCCTAGTGTTTTCATCTAAGCTCTTAATCTACTACAAGAAAATACCATTCAATCTTCTTCTTACAACCTATCACTCTCTCTTAGAAGCTAACTATTTCCAATATCAACAAGGGGTTTTATGTTATTTATCCAAGTATACTACCAAAATGAGAAGGATCATGATGTTAAGGAAATATAAATCCAAACAAATGTAACTTCCTCACAAGGTAGCATCATTCTAGAGGTTACAATAATAAACAAGAGAATGCAAATCACACAATTGTAACCCCCTCCATCTAGTCATCAAACTTAAGAAAAGGTATGAAGATTCTCCTCAACTACAAAACTTCTCCATATGGACACTCCAATCAATGACATTGGCATGCAAATGGAAAATACATATGCAAATTGAATAAGCAACATGCAAATGGTCTACCATCACAAGCCCCCTCATGGAATTATGATCTTCAACCTACAAAGAGTGTCATGAACAAGTGAGCATGTGTTAAAGTGGACATTCCAAATATTCCCCCATTAGAGGTATCTAAATGAGAGGGAAACCATTTTAATTTGAATATTTAAATATTACATATTC
This sequence comes from Sequoia sempervirens, assembly GCA_007258455.2. Taxonomy (NCBI): domain Eukaryota; kingdom Viridiplantae; phylum Streptophyta; class Pinopsida; order Cupressales; family Cupressaceae; genus Sequoia; species Sequoia sempervirens. The sequence goes on along the minus strand of VDFB02381105.1, from coordinate 27,893 downwards.
CCTCCTACACCTAGAAGCATCAGATTAGACCATAAAATCTAGAATTGCAACCAAAAAAAAAATTGGTTGATGTTAATGGCTTCAGCCTTGAGATGATATTGCATTAATAAACTTCATGCAAGGCTCATGTTGAGTGTAATGGTTCATCTAACTAGTTTTATTCTTACTACTTTTGATCATTGTTGTGAGCTTCACTTTATTATATGATGAGTGCTCAATGTGATGGATCTTGTGTTCATTTAGTTAATCTCATCACTTTTCATGGTGTGCACATCATTTCATGTAATGAATATGTGATGTGGATCTTCCTTTTATTGATTTTAATATCATCACTTCTCAATTTTATGTTTTTTACTTCTTATAATATGATCGATGTGATGGTTCATTTTGCTAGTTTCAGTTTCACTATTCGTATTTACAAATATTAGTTAATGTGTAATGAATGTTGATGTGATGGTTTGTCTTCCTAATTTCTATTTCACCTTAATCACTACTCAAACATGAATTCATGCATTAAGTATCCTATATAATACATCATTTCATTGAATTTAACCCTTCTCATTCTTTTTAAAAACTTATAATAAAAATAATCTCTTTTAAAAAGAATGAAATTAATGTTATTTATAAATATAATTTGAATTGTAAAAGATAATCATTAAATGTAACAACTAATTAACAAACAAATTACCCTTTGATCAATAAAGACAACCTTACTTTAAACATGTGAAAGAAAATCCAACTACTACAATTGATGTTTTTTGTGAAACATAATTATTTTGTATATGATGAAATTACATCATTCACTATTTATGATTCATATAAATTACAACAATTAATATTTTTTGTGAAACATAATTATTCGCTATATGATGAAACTACATCATTGGTTATTTATGGTTCATATAAATCATGGACTATCATTTTAGAGATAAAGATCATACAAACCATGTATGTAAAACCAAATTATAGTCTTTAATAGCCCCCACACCAAGACTCCTTTCTTCATTATGGGATCTCTATATGACAAAGAACAATGGAAAACCCTATATGGCAAAGAACAAAGAAAAAATAATAATAACCACACCATAGTCTTTAATAACCACCACACGAAGACTCCTTTCTTCCTTTCTTCAATGTGGGATCTATAAATGACAAAGAACAATGGAAAACCAACAAAGAAAAAAAATAACCACCACACCATGGTCTTTAATAACCACAACACCAAGACAACTTTTTTCATTTGGAGATCTATATATGACAAAGAACAATGAAAACCCAACAAAGAAAAAACAAAAAAACATAATCAAAATATTGAATTGGAATCTTTATTCATTTTCATCTTTCTGATAATAGATTGCTGAATGTAATCAGAACATCCATAACATAACTGATTTCATAACCATTCCTGCAAATCTAGATTGCTGAATGTAATCAAAACATCCACAACACAATTGATTTCATAACCATTCCTGCAGATCTTTATTCTTATAAAGAAGAGTAAGACAATCTTATCTAAACATGGAAAGGTGGTGGCCCGTTGGAACAGAGCCAATTGGTGGTATTAGTAGAAAAACTTGGTTCCCTGAAAGAAAACGGGCAAAGAAAATGAGAAAGATCTGATGAAAGTAAAAGGTTGGCGTGGTGGCGGATACTGAGAATCTCTTGTCACAAGTAGGAGATGTTAACTTGACTGGGTCAGAAGAAATGAAGAGTGGTCCAGGGTACGAGTCTGGTGAAGGGGCAGGAGGAGGAGGTAGGTGGCAGGGCGGGGGGATCTTCTCTTCTTCTGCATCACTGGTCACCTTAAAATGCGCCATTCGTTTGTCAGAGGGGAGATATTATAATTATTACTGGGGTGTTGTACAAAGGAGGATGAAAGCTACAGATAACGGTTCAGCCGGCGGTAGAGGGGCACCGTACGCTCACAAATTCAACAGGAATATTTGCGGATCGTAAGAGAAATACAGCATAATAATTAGAGTGCATTTGACTGGAAAACCCATCCGGATTCCCTTCATATCTTCTGTATGGTTTTCTTGGAATATAAACATCTCTTGTGTGGGTCTTTTATTTTGAGGGCACGTATACCTATATAAAATGATGAATGACTGGATTTGTTTAATCGTCTTGCATTGATATGGACGCAAGATAGCCGTCGATACGTTTTTATAGGTCGCCTCGTTCATAGAGGGAACGCTTTCGGCACAAAAAAAAAAGTAATTAAATTGTTATTCATTAAAAATATATATGTATTTATGTTTTTTTCTTATGTTTTGGGTCAACTTCAATGAGATTGTTCTTTATACAATATCAAGTTTGCAAGTGACATATTTTTGCATTAAATTAACTCACAATTTTAGTCTATCATATCGTCTGGGTTGGACCATTAGATCTCTCATTTGCAACCTTGGTTTAGATTCATAGGTACAAAATTCACTCAAATCACTTTCTCATAAGCAACAATGTGTTATTATACAATATTATTTTTCTTCCTTTTTTTTTTTCTCTTCTCTTGTACAATAGGGGAGAGGGGCCCATAGTGGAGCAGGGTCCAATAGTGGGGATAGAAGTAGTCCTTAGTGGGCCCCACAATGGAGCACCTTAAGATCCAATTGCAAAACACTTTTTATCCATAAAGTACATAAATTGACTAATCATGTGATGCCACATTAGCGCAACAATAAAACATGACTTAGTGCACCACTATGGGTCTCACTTTTTTTTTGGGCCTTTTTGGATACATCAACAAAAAGCATGTTGATGTGGCATCATATTTGATGATGTGGCCCTAAAACGAAATATAGAAGCACATGAATTGCCAAATAAACTGTTGTACAAAATTGGGAGTGATTTGAAATTTCCACATAGAATTTTGAGAAACACAAAGTTAGGGTGCTCCACTATGGGCCCCTCTCCCCTAGTTATATGCATCATTAGTTTTTTTTTGGAAGGGGGAGGTCAAACGGACCTCATTCCTAGCTTTTGTGTTTTAGGGCATGTCATTTACTATTTTTTTAGAGATATTCTGTTAGTATATGAAAAAATGCCTCCATTTCTCATTAATGTGATTATGTTTTTTCTTGTAAGTTTAAGGTCAACTCAATTAGATTATGCTTTATATAATAACAAGTATGTCAGTGACATCTTCTTGTTTTAAACTCAACTCACAACTCTATTCTAGCACATCCCATCATTGCTCATTCCCAAGAACTTGGTTGGGTCATTAAATCTCTCACTTCCCCTATTGGTTTGGATCCAAGTACACAAATGCAAATTCAAGTTTTATTTTTTCCTTGTGAGCTAACATAGAACATACTCGTGTTAGTTATTGTGCTACATTACATTTGATACATTCATAAAGAATATAACTAGAAACATTACATCACCCTAGACATACAACATTTGTGCTTATACTGATATTTTTCTTTGTTAAACTGGTCTAGCTTTTGACTAAAGAGAACAAAATCAATGCCTAGACCAAGTTTCCAAGTCTCTTGATACCACTTCACTTCAACCATAGGGACAACAAGCCAAGGAGCATCTATAAGAGCCATTAATTTCAGTCAATTCAATCATGTGACTCAATTTTATTTTTACACATGTCAAGTTTAGTTTTGTAAGCATAAATTTGAACCAAAGAGAAACACAAACAATTTTAGATAATGAGACATTCATTTAACAAGATGTTTGTATGTAAATTGATGTATCAATTCTAGAAGTATTTGGTAATATATTCCTGCACCTAGATTTCAATCTAAGTATTACATTCAATTAATATATAATTTGGTAAATTTTAGTTTTGAATTTATTGCTCCAATCCTAACTCTTTAAATGTTAGTTTAGATTTGTTTATAATTGTGCTTTAATTAATTTACATAGGATATTTGTGTAGGAAAATTTTATTTTCCTTACAATAAATTGATGAACATGACATTCATACACAAATCTAGGTTTTTACTTTAAGGTTTTTCTCTTCATTAGGGTTTTCAAATCTTCCTTGTCTAAATGCATATTTTGTTTGTATATTTTAGATCTCATCAAGGTTTGGATTAGTCTTTCCTTGTACTTCATTGATATAACTTCTTTGTCTCTTCATTGTGTGATCTTTTATGCCACCCAACCCACCATTATTTTGGTCTTTAGTAATTTTTCTAATTTATGTATAGGATTTGATTGTTTGTTATTTTTTCAATTTTATATCAAATATTATTTTCCTTTTTATATATTTTATCCTATAGGCTTTTATGAGTTGTTTGCATACCAAGGTCTCATCCATGTCCATATATTCCCTTAAGAATATGCCTTTGTTTAAATCCTTGAATGGTTCAATTATTGAGAAGGGTATCTAGGTGGTATTAATATGTGTATTATTATTACTAGTACTACTACTAATTAGCTAGAGATTGAGAACTTTGATCATGAGCTAATTTTGGAACAACACAAAATTTGCACATGTGAACTTGTTAGTTTAAATGATGTTGATAGTCCCTCACATTTAGTTAAGGTCCTTCATGACTTTTTGATAAATAAACCATTTGGTTTAGATGTGATTCAATAGTTTTGATTATGTAATGGATTTGTGTGTTCATTTGAAAAATAAAAAATTGAAGTTTCTTGGTTCTAATAAGTATGTGATGTAATCGACGATAGGGAGATAATTGAATGGTGGCATCTCCCTTGTATCAAAACTATACAATGCCCTCCTATAGGATCAATAAGGATTCTACAAAACAAGAAAAACTAAAAATGAAGTCTCACTCAAAGACATAAACCTATATTGCAATAACAAGAAACCTAATCAAGACATCTATAAACTAAAAATTTGTACTACAATTTGAATATTTTTAATATCCCTTTTTACTAACTTATTGTAGATTGTAATTTCATCTTCAAGGCTATAAACTTATTATTTAAAAGAAAAATTTTGGGTGATGAAAATGTGAATCACAAATAGCAACAATGCAAATCTCACACCTTCACAATCATGCAATGAAGTTCAAGATTTTGGTTCAAAACATAGAATTTAGATAACAAGCAAAGTCATCATAGCTAAGATCTTGATTTTCTTCATTGTTGGTTGCTCTTCAGAGTAACAAACTATGAAAGAACAATAATGATATGATGCAATGATAATGATAAATGCTCAAAGATAAATGATATCTATGCTTGATAAATGACAATGATAATGCTTGATAATTCTTGAATGCTTGATAATGCTTGAATGCTAGAATAATTGATATATTTTTTATAACAAGAGTGCTAAGGGGTCTTTTAATAATAAAAGTGCTAGGGAGTTTGAATAAAATGAAAGATTCTTATTTATATGATTCACTTAACATTTGATCAATGGTGGTGATTGATTTACAAAATCAATGGATAGGAAAACTCAAGATACAGTAAGACCCAAATTTGAATTTTTGATGGAGGAAATTAGAAGAATTAAATAAATAAGAACTTATGTATTTCAAAATGATAGTTGGAGAAATTAAAAAATTCATTTATTTATTTTAGTTAGAAGAAAATATTTAATTTAAATAGATTATTTTAATTTATTTAAAAGAGGAGTGTTTGCTAATTAAATAATTTTTTTAAATTATTTATGTAATGCCATAAAATTGCACCCCCAATGCAATTTCTCATTACATAACGTTCACTTTAGCCTAATAAAGATGATAATGCAAATCCCCCTCTTTCTTGCCTTCATTTTCGTCCTTTACCCTATCATTTTCAATCATTGAGGGAATTTTTATCGAGGATGCTTCAACAACACGTAGACGTCTGCGCACCACATGAACATCCTAACAATATTCTTGATCCTATGGTCATTGGGATATTGCAATTCCACCTTCCCGTGAAGTGTAACGCCTTTGTAGTTACAACCGCACCCAAAAATGACCCTCTTGCATACAATTCTTCATTCAAACTCATATTCTTCCCTCTCATTCATGGATTCTCTCATTCTTGCAATTCTAACTTCATTCTTGCAACTCATTATCTCAATATTTATTCTCTTGCATTATTTCTCTTCTACATCACTTTGGCTTAAGCTTCTGCACGCTTGTGGCTCTACATCCTTGTCTCAAGCTCTCTCAAGGTGTTGCACTCTCTCTCAACTTCTCAAGCTTATTGAAGGGAGGGTAACACTCTACTTTTATTGGAATTATCATACTTATTTAATAGCATATTAATATCTTGCATGCATGTTCTCTTTCTTTATCTTATCCTACATTGTCTATTATCTATTTCTCTATCTTGTTGTCTCTTTGGCTATCTGTGGAGGTGGAAACACCAAAACGGGGGTTTGACCAAGGGAAGCCCTAAAAAAACCCAACACTTTTCATTGTTTTTGTGTGTGCAGGTTGCTTGTGTAGAGCTTTGTGGGAGGCTTCATAGCACTGGACCACCCATGAATTTATCTTTCTCTCCTTTGTCTTTCATTATTTCATTTCAATAGTTTATTTACTTGCACATCTAGTATTCTTCTAGTTGTAATTTTATTTATTTCTAACATTCTATTAGTTTAGTTAAACTTCCAAACTTTAGTTTCTGAGTAGTTAGTAGGCCTTGTGAGTTTCTGGTGACATTCTTTATTTTTGGTCTGTATGAGACCACAACGTGTCGCAGGGACATCCGCACACCACATCGTTGACCTCTAGCCAAGAGCTAGATAGTTAGTCCCCGAGACCTCTGAGGCTCGCTCTTTTGACTTTTGAAGTTATTTTCCCAAAAATAGTCATAGAACATAAAAAAAATGTAGAAAACTCCATTTCACCCGTCTTGGTCACTTGAGTTTATTTCCTTGAGGTAGTTGAGGATGATTCGCTCCTTGTAGACTCATCCCTATCCTAGAGACTCGGGAGTAGTGAATCTCCTCATCTACAATTTAATTATAGAAGAACATATTTAATTTTATATAAATCATTTTTAATTTATTTAAAAGAGGAGTGTTAGCTAATTAAATATTTTTTGAAAATTATTTAATTATAGAGGACCAAAGATAAATTTAATTTAATTTTAATTAATGTTGGAGGGAAAATGAAAAATGATGAATTAATTAAATAGTTAAAAATTATTTAATTAATATAGATATGATAAAAAGGTTAAGATAGTTAAAAATAATTAAAAATATTTAATTATTATGGATGAAAAGAGGAAATTATTTAAAGAAAAAAATTGATGAAATACCTTGGTGAAGCATGGGATGGAGAATATGATGTCCCCTCAAGAGATCAAGTAGAAAAAGTAATTTTTCAGTTGGGCTCATGACAAGAAGGATTATTTATGATGATGATGATGATGATTTATTATGACCATGCATATATATGATGATGAATGCCATGATTTATGATATATGATTATGATGCACATGTTATGAGTATGATACTATGATGCATACTAACACTTGTGAATATAGTGAAATCAATCTCCATTGAGGATCAAATATCAAAATGAAACCTATAAAGAGATGATGCAACAAAAAGCAATATGCAAAGTGCAAAGCAAAAAGAAAAGAAAAACAAGGCATGTTACTTTGAAGAGGAACCAAATAAATGGATAACTCTTGTCATTTTACCCAACTTGCATAAACATAACACACATGTTGATGCAAGAGCATCTAGAGCGGTGTAGGGAAATCTTGCATCACCCAAAAAAATTGTTTTCTTTATTTTCTTCAGTTGTTTTGAGTCCCATAATGGCACTTAAGGGGTGTAAGACAATCGGGCATCAAAAATAGTGAAAATCGAGCACTTACTATTTTTAGTAAATCAGCCTAAATGGGCTCATATGGACCTAAAAATTTACCCCAATGAGCATAACTGAAAAATATTTCCGGTCGTGAAAGAATCACCTCAATACCCTACATGGTTTGGGAGAAATTAAAATTTGTCTTGAGAAATTTCTCCAATGCAGCTTCAAATTTAGATATAAAACTTTAGAGGCCCCAAAACAGCTCAAAAAGTGGTTGAACCAACCTACGATGTGTTCAAGTGTTGTAGAGATCGTCGGGAGCTTTCCAAAAATATGAAATAATAGCAAATTGGACACTCAAATCAAAAGTTATGGCCCTACGAAGTTGGTCCTCTAAAAAGTGGATTTCATTAAAAATTTCTTCCTAGGCCAGAAATCAAATGGCGGGACTTTTGGCGCCAAAACAAAAGGGGAAATTTGAACTTTCTAAAACATTCTAGGGTGGTTATTGGGGAAAATAAAAAGGGTTAAGTGGGGGTTGTAGAAGGTGGCCCTGATAGTGCAGATTGTGGCTCTGAATAGTAGGTTTTCTTTTTAGAGTTGATTTTTTTGTAATGAATCAAGCCCATGAGGTTGTAGCATGTAAGATTTGAATCTGTAATTTCATTTTCTAAAAAATATTGAAAGTGAGTCATTTCTATGTCTTGCATCTTCTGTGTTGGTATATGTTGTGATTTTTGTGGGTTCTTGGGTGGTGTGGCCCTCATCACATGCAAACATGAAAAGAAGGAAAATCATGTCTAAACCCAAGATTCTCTAAGAACATTAAGAAATTGGCCCTCATCACTTGAAAATAGGAGACAAATGAAATTCAAACATGTTGCACACATAAAGAAACGCATGCATAACCCAAGCTACTCTAAGCATATTAGGATATGCTTTCATCAATAAATTAGGATAGAAAAAATAAAACCAAGAAAGAAAAAAAACAAATGAGAAATAAAATCAAAAGACAATATATCTCTTGCCAAAAGGATAACCTTAGCTTGATGGATAAGGTCCATTGTAGGAAGGATTCATCCATTAGGACCTTAGATTTGATTTGATAATTCCCATTGTAGAAAAGATAATTCTATCAAGGCATGAAAAGATGTTTTGATAATGATATCGAAAGATATACAACAAGCTATATAAGCCAAAGATGTAGCTCAATGTTGACATTCATTTTTATTGTGATTTTTGTTAAAGCTTAATATTTTAATATTTGTATATGATCTCAAGATACAAGAATCTATCCCAAAACCAAGTTCGAGGCACAAAGTGCCCCCAACCAAGAAAAGGAAAATTGGCATGGGTAAAAGATATTTCAAAAAACAATAGATATGAACAACCAAGCCATGGAAAACAAGAAAAAGGACATGAAAATGGCTAATGATAAATGAATGATATGCAAATAGGGGATGAAATGGAACATGTATATGCAATTATGATACTATTATGTACAAACTACTAGGATTCCTTGAGGGTCAAGCATAAAAATTATTAAGATGAATGTTATTAATATGCTCTTCCAAAGGTCCTCCTTCAAGTGTAACAAGTTTATAAGCTCCAAAACCACAATTTGCAATAATAATGAAGGGTCCCAACCAATTAGGTTCAAAATTTCATTTCTTGTCTATGTCTTGTTGATTTTTTATTCTCTTTTAGGACCATGTCTCCAATCTCAAACCTTCAACTTTTAATCTTTTTGTTATAGCCATGACGAAGGTGTTTTGATAAGCTTGTAAGTGATTTAATGCATTAATATGCCTTTCATCCAATAACTCAAGATCATAAAATCTAGATACTCAATACTCTTCTTTGTCAACGACATAATTTGAAGACACCCTTAAGGAGGGGAGCTCAACCTCAATAGGAAAAATGGATTTAGTTCTAAAGATTAGGGAATACAAAGTGGTTGGACGATAGGTGTGTGGATACTAGTGTGATAATCCCATAAAGTAGGATTAAGTAGCAAATGCCAATCACTACCAGCTTCATTGACCATTTTCTTAAGGATTTTCAATATAATCTTGTTTAATGCCTCAACTTGATGATTACCTTGTGGATAATAAGGAGTGGAAAAACGATGTTGGATATGGAATTGATAACAAAGATCACAAACATATTGATTTTTAAAAGTTTTTACATTGTCTGTACAATGATAGCATGGCAATACCATAGCGGAAAATGATATATTTAGGGTAAATTTGGATATTTTCTTTCCAATAATATTCATAATGGAACAACCTCAATCCTCTTCTTAAAATACTCAGTGGCAGTGATAATGAACTTATAACCATAGGATGAGGGAGGATGGATTTTTCCTATGAGGTCAAATTCCCATTGTGAAAAGGTCCAAGGAGTATTTATCAGTTGTAACTCCTAGGAAAGTACATGAATTAAGTCTCCATGTAGTGTAGTCACAAATGAAGGGTCTAGAAATTTTTTTCAAACTGTGTAGCTTAGAGTTCAACACAATGAAGATAACACAAGAGAATTCTCAGCAAATATGAAGTATCATTGATTCAAGAACTTCCAATCTTACATGCATCATATGCCTCATATGCAGACTAATTAGGGCTCACAGGCCTATGACAAGGGCATTACAGATATTACAAGTGGCACAAGGCCTTTTTACAGTCCACAACTAGACAAATGTAAATATTCTTCTATGTACAAACTATCTTCTAATTGATTGATGATTCTAATGGATTATAAATGATCAAAAATATGAATCTCCAACTTTAATTATGATCTATGTCGGCATTAAAGGATTTACAAATACCAATGTATGATCAAGCGTGTACGACCAAAATATGAGGAGATAATCCCTCATTAGATGAAACGTATTGCAGATATCCAAGAAAGTTTCCCTTGGACCTAAAATGACTTGAATGATGTTTCATTAAGTTTTGTATATTCTGGAAAAGGTTCGCACAACAAACTTGGGTTGGCTCAGCCCTAAATGCTCTGACTATGAATAACAATGAAACTTTGAGAGTGATAACCTTCTACAAATGAATGCAAATCTCCTAAAATTTGGATATGTTTTAGATGACCTTGTGTAGAACCAATATCCTACTTCATGAATTGAGAAATGGTACAATAGTATTTAATGTGAAAGAAATTGTTGAGATAGCTAAAGACAAAAGTATAAGAAAAGAAATGTTTTTGGTTGATATAGGATTACTTTACAACCAGGGATGCTCCTGCATCACCATGTTGTTGGAATTGACGATATTTATTATCAAATTCTTGTGCATCTTGTTCCATAAAGAACATCTTTTTAATACTAAATATCTTGAGAATAATACTTTTTTGGAAAATATATATATATATGCCTATCAAAGCAATTTAGGACTGTAGCTTAGCTTCCTGGGGAGATAACCCCATTATTGTTGTATCCACTTTTATTAATTTTAAATTAGATACCTTAGGCTTCTCATTAAATAAAGCACTCAACCTCTATCCTCAATTATCATCAACTCATACTCAGGTGTGTTGTTTTCTTTCATTGGCATATGGTAGATCTATGAATGATAAGTGTCAAGTCCTTTTTCCTTTTCCTTGTCTTGAAAATTTACCCACAAGTGGAAACAAATTGTAAAACTTAAGAAGTATACTTTTGTTCCACTTCTTGAACAACGATTTTATTGTTTCATCATTTCTAAGTAGTGGATATTGTAAGTTATCCATACTTGATGGATTTGATGTGCAACCATTTCCTAGCTTCTAGTTTTATAGCAACACTAGCTGTATTAAAGTCTTTGTAATCAAGACAAAGACCAATGTTCTCTTATAATACTAGTCCACTGTATGATAGATTTTTTCTAGAATAAAGAAAAAATTAAGCACAAATCCAAATTATCCTCTCTTTGATCATATATCTCTTTCAAACTTCTCATTTTATTGTACCTTTATATTTTGATCTTAATGAGGTAAGAGTAGGATTTGATTCATCACTTGTGAATTGGGACTAGGATGACATGCATGACAAGATGATTCACCTTGTACAATATTCCTTGGAGTTCTTGTTGGAGTATTTGTTCCTGCTTGTGGGTTTGATTGATCACCTTGCATAATTTTTTCTTCAAGTTCTTCTTCATTATATGGTATTAGTACTCTAATTGTGATTGATCTATCAATGCTTTCATCCCATTCTTCTTCCATAAATTTGATATCCCTGCTAATAATCACTTTCTTTGAAATAGGATTATACATTTTATAAGCTTTTGATTGCTCACTATAACCAATGAAAATACATTTCTCACTTTTATCATCCAATTTTATTCTCAATTCAAATGGCACTGATGAATATACACCACATCTAAAAATTCTCAAATGAAATACACTATGTTTCTTACCATTCCATGCTTCCTACAGAATTTTGTCCTTGACACTTTTTGTGGGACTTCTGTTCAAAATGTATACAACATAAGCTACTACTTCTGCCCAAAAATCATTAAGAATTTTTTTGGCCTTTGACATGCTCCTAGCCATTTCCATTATGGTTCTATTCTTCCTCTCTTCTACACCATTTTGTTGTGGTGTGTACCTTTTTGTAAATTGTTTCTTGATCCCATGATATCTGCAAAAATCTAACAATTCATGAGAACTAAATTCACCACCTCTATCAGATCTGAGTACTTTAATGTATAGTCCACTTTGTTTATCCACCATAGCTTTGAACTCCTTGAATTTACTAAAGGCTTAAGACTTCTACTTGAGAAAATATATCCAAGCCTTTCTATTAAATCATCAATGAATGTTAGAAATTAAATACTACCTCCAAATGATGGAGTTTTAATTAGTCCACATAAATCACTATGAACTATCTCCAATAATTCCCTTTCTCTATATGAGACTCCTACGAGAAAATTCTCTCTATGTTGTTTTTCAAAAATGCAAATCTCACATGAATTGGTTGGCTACTCTATATTGGAAATTGGAAGGTTTTCATTGATGTCAACAATGGAATTTAGAAGATTGGAAGATTTTCATTGATGTACATTACATGTATAGTTCAGTAGTTGCTTTGATAATGAAAGTCTGATGATCCGGTATTTTGGTTTGGATTGTCTTATTTTGTAAGATTCATTTAGAAGTTGATATTATGTTCTATCTTGACATCGTTTGCATCCACTGACAAGATTTCGGTTGACTTGGTTACACTGTTGGAAAGATACAGTTACTAGTAGTTTGGAAAATAGTGTTTTGCTTATATACTGGGTCAGTACATCGATTTTTTGGTCTGAATTCTACTTCAAAGAAAGATATCACTATAGAACTTTGTACATAGATTTGTGACTACAAGATTCATCTTATCTCGAAGTTTTGTGATGATATGTGAATGCATACAAAAGATATGAATGGCAATGTTTTGTTCTGAAGACTATAGTGAGTTTGTGTATAGTGCATTGATGTGGGAGATTCCACATTTTCTCATGATTAATTATTGTCTTGTAGAGTTGAAGATAAGTTATTTGATGTCGTCTAAATGAGAATTTGATGTGTTAACAAGTTTTTGTATTACACATTTGATGAATTGTGCATATTCGTTTGGAGTTTTGATGTTTTAGGTCTAACTCTAGCCGACCTAATTATGAGCTTGTGTTAAGAAGATTGAATATGAGTTGTGAATGATAGATGGATCTATTTTAGGTCCATGCCGACTAATACCATATTATAGATGCTTGTGTTGGGTACAAAGATGAATATTATTTTGAGGATAATGTCGACAAGCTTGGTTTTGATGTGGGATGGGGTTTCTTTAATTAGGTTGACCTAATTAGTGAAAGTGAATGTATATGGTATATATGTAAGACATTTTTGTGAAGATAAAAAAAGGAAGAAGTGTTTGAAAAAGATGTGAAATAAGAAAGGGGATGAAAGTCAGAAAGTGCAAATGTGTGAAATCTTATATGTGAGCAGATAGTACACTTACAGGGAAGTGTTTTATATATTGTGCTTCACCAGAACTGAACTCCAACACAAGGAAGGTGCATTCTATCTCAATTCATCTCTTGGCACTGAGCCATACTTTGTTTTGTAAATCATTTTAGGATGTGAGCCTTCAAGGACAATGTGTCCTAGCAGTGAGCCATTGTAATATTCTATATCCGAATATATTATATTGTGAGCTAATCCTTACCGTGGTTTTTCCCATTTTGGGTTTTCCATGTACAAACATCGGTGTTCATGTGTATTGTCATCTTGTGTCGATTCCATGCTTTCACTAATTGTTACAGTTAGAATTATGTTGTTACTTGGATGGATATTATGTAAATGGTTTGATGGAATACTAATTCACCTGCCCCCCCCCCACCACTCAGTATTCCAAGTGTGCATCACTCTATAGGTGGAAATCCTTTTACCATGTGTTTTTTTTGTAACAAACTCAAATCACTAAAATGTAAATGTCCATACCTCAAATTCCATAGCCATGATTGGTCTAAATGCATAGTTTTAAAATTGACTTCCTCTTCTCCTTAGGTGCACTGAATTTGAAGGGGGGACATCTGATTCTTGGTCATCTCCACTCTTGCAATCAACCTATCATTTGGAAATCTATCTAATATTGTGCAAACATTATTCATAAAAGATACCCTATAACTCTTTTGTACTAGTTGTCCAACACCCATAAGATTATGCTTTAGTCTAGGTACAAAATAAACATCAGGAATAAAATTTATTTCACCATTTCTTGTCAAAATAGTTATTACTCCTTTACCCATGACAACTAATTTATTATCATTTCCCAATTTCACTTCAAACTTTATAGAATCATCAAGACCAACAAACAAGTCTTTATTCCCTGTCACATGATTATTGCATCCACTATTCAAAAACCAAATATTTCTAGTGCTCTCTTGAGCAACATGACATGTGATGAACCTAATTTTAGAATTAAATCTAGATTTAGTTTTATAATTTTCATTTTGCTTATCCACATATTCTTGTTTCTTTCTACATTCATATGCATAATGTCCATTTTTTTTGCAATAATAACACTAAATGTTAGATTTATCAAATCTTTGTGAATTTTGATGGGAATGATTGTTTCCACGTCCTCTAGTGTTGTGGTTCTAATTATTCATTTCACTTTGATTTGGGTTATTTTTTTCACCTTTGCCTCAACTTCAGCCTCTTCCTCTAAAGCTTGACCTTCCTCTTCCTTTGCCAAATGATACCTGAGACTTGAAAGCATTCTCAAAATAAGTTCTGTTGTTTCTATTCATTCTGGTCTCATGTTTATAAAAAATCTAATTAACTCATTTACTAATAACTGTGTCAAATCCTTGGATTCCTCAATTGCTACAACTATAGCATGAAACTTACTCGATAAACTCTTGAGAATCTTTTTTATAATCTTATGATATGTTCATTCTTGTCCATTAAATCTAATTTGATATACAATATTCATGACCTTACTCATAAATTGGTCCATGAACTCTAATTCATTCATTTGCAAATTTTCAAAACTTATTTTAAGAGATTGTAGTTTAGCTACTTTCACCTTTGTAGTACCTTGATAGGCTGTCTCCAAAATCTCTCATGCTCTCTTGGATCTCATTGCTGTTGCAACTTTAAGAAAGATGGACTCATCCATTGCCCGCTGGATTAAAAATAAAACTTTTACATCATTTTTTCTTGTTGTCTCTAAGTTGATCTTTTTCTCCCTGTGTTAATGCTTGAAGGACTACCTGATCATGTGGTTCTGCAAAACCATTTTCTACCAAATCCCAAACATCTTGTGACAAAATAATGCTTTCGTTTTAATTTCCCAAAAATCATAATTCTTACCCATGAAAATGGGAATGTGGGGCTGAGTTATATTATTGTTTGTTGCCATTGTCTGATTGGATCTGCTACTGCAATCCGGTTCTCTATTACTTCTATCCTTGACTGTGGTCTATAATTTTCTTCTTGTTTGTTGATAGCTTCACCAAGGGCTGCGACCAAATTCTTCTTCATTCAATGGAAAAAACTAGCAATTCTTTCTTCATACAAATGGGCAATCTTCCTTGCTGTGATCCTTCTTTTCGAACAACAGACAATTTTGACATTAAATAAACAACGATCTTCCTCTTTTAGCAGCTACGGCTCTTGAATCCTCCTCAGACTTCTGCAAACTTTTAACGGGGCTCCACTTAACTGCTTTGATACCACTTTGCTGGGAAAAGCAAAGGAAATAAAAAACAAAAACCAGAAAACTGTGAATTGCTACAGCAATACAAAACAGTTACAATTAAGCCTCTCTAAATAGAGGTCGAGAAGCAGCATAAATCCGAAAAAATGCAATAAAGATTCGTAAACTGTAGATTATTTCATGCAAACAACATAAAAGCCTAACTGATTTCTAATTTATTTAGATAAGAAAACAAACTTGCAGTTTTTTTCTCCTAATGCAAATCAATGGGAGAAATTATTTGCTGTATTCTAACAAGATTGTTGCTGAAGCATTGTGTTAGAATTATGTCTTCTTTACGCAATTTGACCTGAAGGAAACTGCAAAAAAAAAAGTTTCCCTTCCAACTAAAATCAAAGCCAGGAGAACACAACTAAGGCCAATAGAAATTTGTGGATTCTTTCTTCCAAATTCCACTTGTCAATGTTGATGGCATCCATTCCCATATAAAGAAAGATAAATGTTTCAACAATGGAGGACATTGTATAAAATGCATGCTTGGTGGTCACGCTTGATTTTTTTTAACATTATTCCATGTGTAGTATGTGTAGTGGGACATTACAATGCCACAAAAGAAAATAGTCAAAATGCCACTCAGGTAAAATCATAAATCAGTATCATGACTGCAACTTCATGATTTATAAAGTGGCTTCCAAAATATAATGATTTGATGATAGATGCACTTAGAATCCCTTCTGCAAGACCTAATCATATACTTGTGAGGAGGAGATAAACAAAGTTGCCAAAAAAAATTGCAATATCATGATACCATCAATACATGAGTGGGGTCAAAGTCATGAACAACATTGAAAACAATGACAAATGTAGGTAGTATCATTTTACAACACTTTTCCAAATACCAAACCATAAAGCAAAGGATTTTCATCTTGATTCAATATCTTGAGAATGATATCAAGCAAATTCACCGTTGGAAAATTCACCATCATGATAAATTCACCGCCAGCAATTCACCGCCATGGAAAATTCATCGCATTAACATTTTTAATATATATTTCCAAAGTCTTTTCCTTGCGGTGAATTTGTCATAGTGATGAATTTTCTTGAAAGAATTGTTAGCAGTGAATTTTTCACGATGAATTGTTGGCAGTAAATTTTCCTAAAACCCTTGAAAATGCAACTAAGTCAGTTGCAGAAAAAATAGTTCCAAATAATCCCCAATTTTAAACAAATCCATGATAATAAGTGCATTTCTTTCTATTTCTCGTAGAGAACCATGCCCTTACTTAGCAAAGTTGCTTAGATTCAAGGCTCGAGTTCGTAGTATTTTGTGTACATATCTCCAATCTAGCCTATCACGCCCATATAGAATGACATCCAAATCCACCCAAATAACATTGTTTAATTCTCTTTATATCCCCACAAAAATCGTACTTCAATTTTACCATGTTCCATTATGATATAGAAGCATCGAAAGATCAACCCTTAGTTTTGAATCTTTCATAAATCTTAAGAATGTGTGTTATTTGAAGTTTTCCAACCAAGAGTACATGACCACCAAAGTAGTCATGTATTTTAATTTCTCCAACCTGCATCCCTAGTATTTATGTTTTCATCTGAATAAGTCGATTCTAGATATCAACTATTTCCAACTTCAAGGTCATTAATTCTTATACTCAACAATCTATGTCTTCATTCTTGTATTTTATACTCCAAAGCATCAATATCCTTATCTTTCCTGTAAATAATTTCTTCAATGAATGCTAAGGATTCTTGATCATGGGAAATTATTTCCTCAGCCAACTCTTTATACTAGTTGGCCTTCAAACGTATTACATCCCTTTTATTCTCGAAGGTAGAAAATTATGGATAATGCTTCATTTTCTTCAGTGGATGAAGCATTTATTTCCTCCTTTAGTTCAATATAGAGATCATGTAAATCATAATGTTTCCAATTCTACCTCTGCTACTCCCTGCTATCACAGGATGCCTCCCAAGATATGTTTCCTTCCTTGTATGTGTGGAATGACTTCATATAATATTTTGGTAAATGACATGGATTCTCAAAGGAATCCTTCTCTTATAACATTTTGAGGCTAGAGTCTCCTTTTCCATGTCTCACTATGCTATCCCATTTATTCTCAACGTGTAGAAATATTGGCTTGCCTAGAGCCAGGTGTAGGAGCCTCATGTGTAAATTTATGAAGAATTCTCAGATCCCCATAATGCTGAATTTTCCTTCCTTTCGATCATCCTTGATAATCCGAGTAAAAGAAGTTGCATGTGGGTATTTATTTCCTTCAAAAGCATGGTATATATTAGGATGAGCATCTAAATGAAGAATGTCCACAAGCCCTCCAAGGTACTATATTAAACCATTCATTTTATTGCCCTATGCTTCCATACAGGCCTGGAATTTGATGGCCACCCTTGCCTGTCATATGAAAATTTTGTGACGGTTTGTTCATTTAAATACCTGTCATTTTACGTTTTATGAAAAAATTTAACTGTCAAAAAAAATATTTAATGTACCTAAAAAATCAATATATTAATAATCTATGAAATATTATTTTATAAAATAATTATGTTAGAAAATTTACAATTTTAGAAACTATGCATGCACTCAACTAGTAAATCCAATTGCATATATAATAAATTTTATTGATAATTAAATAATTATATATGTGTAATTTACATTTTGACAATGCATAGAGTATTAGATTAAGAATAATTATATTGCACAATATGATTGTTTTTTCTATATATTTATTCTCTAATTTGTAAAATTGTATTACTTTTTTGAATATAAATTAATTTATTGATTTCATGTGTAAATATCATAAAAACACATTTAAATATCAATTTCAAATCAAATCTAGCAAGAAATAATTATATAAAATTAAAAATAGTTCAATCCTCAAATTGATCTATCTAAAATCATATTTAAATATCAATTTCAATCCTATCGAGAAATAATTATATAAAATTAAAAATAGTTTAATCCTTATTCAACTCATTATCTAAAATTTCAACATGCTCACCAATAAAACACAACTACTGCTTGAAAAAAATCAAAGTTGAATCACTTAGCTGCTATTGTTCAAATTTTTTTATAGTTAAATCTTAAATTCATCTATCTAAAAACATAAATTATTTGTAAAAGGCAAACAAAATTTCAACATCTCACCAATAAAACCAAATGCTCTATTGAAGAAAATCAAAGCTAAGAGTCACTATACACAAAATGCTATAAAATAAATGCTTTGAAAATACAATGAAGATTTGTGCTATGTGGTTATTCATAAGAATATATATATATATATATATATATATATATATATATATTAAAAAATTGTAAAATTAGAAAATATTGATAAAATATTCAAAAAGTTAAAAATCAATTATATTATATTTTGAAAAGATTTTGAATTAATATATATTTTTATAATAAATATTATAAATCATTTATATTAATATAAAGCAATGATAACTATTAGTAAAAATGTCAAAATCTTTAAAAAATTAGAAAGAACTATATTTAATCTTGAAAAGATTTTATTCTCAACAAATTTTGAATTAATAAATATATTTATAATAAATTATATATATTAATATAAAGTGAAATTAGAAAGAATTATTCCAATTTCTAATTATAAACTAATTTATATTTTTATCATAAACATTATATATATATATATGCCTACAATAAATTTTTACGGTTTAATAATAATTTGAAGTGTCATATTTACGGTTATGTAAAAATATAGCAAGTCAAATGATACGGTCTAATAATTTTTTAGGTTGTAATATACGGTCCAAAATGCAAAATACGGTCAAATAGACCATCAAATTCCAGGCCTGCTTCCATAGTTTGTATTATGAATAAATTAGGAATAATTAAGATTGTCTAGAAAATAATAAAATATTTCTAGAGTCTTCCATAAGCTAGAATATTCCTGGAGCTGTTGTAAAAAAAAAGTTTCCAAATTTTAAAGTTTTCTAGAAAGCAAGAAGCTTCCAGTCTTCAAAGATTTTTAGCTATATATATGAGATTGTAGACAGCTAGTGTAGATGGCATCTGGATTGAGTGTAATGCATTCATGATAAATAAAATATATTTCTGAGTTATCCAACTCTATTTTGCCCTGTTTTATCAGTTTATTATTGCTGTTCTATTTTATTTTTATTTCTGGGTTTGTTTTTACAGTTTGAATGTTTTACTCTTGGGTGGTTGCAACCTCCTCATCTGAAAAAGTAGTTCTTTCGTTATGTTCCTATCGTAGGAAATTTTATGAAGCATTTTCAACAAAGCTATTTTATTTTTATGTGTTTTTTTGGGCCCTGTCCTATAATTGGGATAGCCCATAAGACTGTTCTTTTTTTTTTATGAATACGCATTAATCTATATTAATTTAAAGATTAGAATACATATTCACAAAAAAAAAGGTGGGTGGTTCCATAAGGCGATAAGACTGTTTTTCATTGAGACACTCTACCAAAAATTTTACATATAGCTTCTATCTTCTTCATGTTTTGTATACATGTTTGCCAAGTTCTGAAAAACACGTATGTTCTGATGGATGTCCGTATGTTGTTTTTAAAACTCCATTTTGGATACAGAGAAGGAGAATGTTGGAAAAGACTATGGAGCTCGGCATCATAGTTACCAATTACATATGCTCGAAGCTTCCCAAGGTGTCTTAGTTCACACCTTATATAACTTTGCAGTCAGCATGAAATAGTGGTTTCAAAACTCCTTAGTATAGCCGAAACGAATCCAACAGACCTTTTTCCGTGTTTTCATGTGTTGAGATGAGAACATCAAGAGTTTGACTGGTTGTTATAACCAGTTCGGGAGCCAAAAGTAGTACTAAAACCTCTTAAAAACTCTGATGAAAGCAGATTTTTTTGCTTTCCTTTTTACTTTTAAAATATATATCAAGAATTTTGATGGTTCTTATAACAATGTCAACTGTCAAGCTCCACAAGGTTATGAGAACCTTTTTGAGCTCAAACAAAAATTTCTAACCTTTTTAAAATTTAAAAAATAATTAATTTTTTAAATAAAAAATGAGTTTTGGGGATTTTTAAAGCTTTCTTACCATGACTTTCAGAAATTTAAATAATTTGTAACTCTCAATTGAAGATTTAATTTTTCATGTAAAATTAACAACAGAATGTTTAACAACTTCAAAGGATAACCCATTATTTATTTTTTCTCCAAAATATCCGAAATTTAAATTTTAGTTGTTTTTTGTAAATTGCTCTTTGAGAATTTGAACTTTTAAAATCTCACAAATGGTAAAGTGTTTTGCCTTGAAAATTGCCTTAATATCTTTAATGGTTCCAGGAACATCCTTGTGAAACCATTTTCTCCCATCTCAAACAGTTTGTGAGATTTAATTGTTTTTTATTCAACAAGGTCAAAATGAGTGCAAAAATATACAATAGTTTTTGTATGACAACATAGGGAAAAATGTTTTCAACTGGGAAAATAGTCTGACTCTTAGGGTAGCTAAATATGCTTGCATAGTTGGATTATCACGATGGGTTTTCAACACACAAGGATAATTTCGACGCAAAGTTTAAAATTGGCCTTATTCAAAAAATGGAGCTAAAAAAATGCATCTACTTGCTTTTCCTCTCCCTAAATCTTTGGAGGAAAAGCCCTAGAGTGGTTACTACACCTCCCTAAGTGTTCTATCATCTCATCCAAAAACCTTGTTAAAAAATTTGTAAAACATTTCTTAAACATTTTCAAGTTCACAAGTTAACAATGATAGACCATTGCAATGCTAAACAACAATCAAGCAAGACCCTCTCATCCTTTCTCTAGCAATGGAGGAGTTTTTATGCCTTGCATACACACCCCATTTCTTTAAGGCTGAAATGGAGCCCCCCCTTTTTTCTTTTCTTTTTTTGTTGCTTTTCTTTCTATCTTAGGCTTTATTTTTGTTTGGTCCCAATGGTTTTTACTTCCCCAAGCTATCTTGTCTTTTCTTTGTTGGGTCTCAAGACCCCAAAAGCATTTTGGACTTTATTCCCAAAAGTTCAAGTTCCTCCAAGATCCCTAGTCTTTTTTTTGAGTCTCTTTGTCAATTTTCAAAACTCCAAAAGGATTTCATATTTTTTTCAAAAGTTTGAGTTCCTCCCAAATCTCCATTCATAACTTGTCTTCTCTTTGTTGAGTTTTGAAACTCTAGAAGGATTTCAAACTTTTTTCCCAAAAGTCTGAGTTTCTCCTAGATTTTTGGTCTCAACTCGTCATTTTTTTGTGTTAGGTAGTGGGACTCAAACCGGCTTTTGAACTTTGAGTTTTCATTGCAAAGTGGGCCAAAATCTTATTTGTATTCCTACTTCCACCCTTGTTTTATTTTCCCCTTTCTTGGACCTTTCTTATTTTTGGTTCCAAGCTAGGTTCTTTTCATCATGTGGTCCCGCTCCACCTACCACATTAATAATGGATTTCACACCTACATGCAAGAATGCTTTTAGGCATTTTTGAGCTATTAATCAAGTTATTATGTGAATTGAATACTTAGCTCACCTCATGAATTGGCTATGCAACCTCCCAAATCAACTAGATTTTGCAATTTGAAAAAAAAAGAACCAATTCATTTAAGCTCATACCATGGCCAGTGACCATTCATTATTTTCTAGGTTGGTTGTGTTGTTATTTATATTGTTTTCTCATTTGTTATTTTTTCATTGATTTTTTTGTTTGGGCTTTATTCAGTATTTTTTGTTTTTGTTTTGTTTTTGGGTCTATGACCTCATTTTTTGCATCTATAAATCATCACCATCAAGGTGTATGATAATTCAAATCATGAATTAGTGGGAAACATATACCTTCCTCCTAAAGCGAGACATATATAATTATAGAAAACCTTATGCAACATCATTGAAATTAACCTTCCTTATAATATACTTCTTCATTACCCATGGATCCATGCCATGAAGGTTGTTTCATCCATCTACCATCAGTGTCTCAAGTTACCCCATAATAGTGTGGAAGTTACTATTCTTATCGATTCCCACCACTTCCAATATTACAAAATGATATGACATTTTTGTAAACTAGTCATTGCTAAATTTCTATACCTCTGCCCAAACCCACACCAAGAAAACTTCCCTCTCCCCTCAATCTCATGTCTAACCTCATGATAGGCCAAATAATCCACAAAAAAGCTACAATATAGGTCAACCACCTTTTTCCAATATGGCTTCCTTCTTGACAGATAAATTGAAAGACCAACCAACTCCTAGATCTATAGAGTAAAATTATATAACTTTCCCTAAAATTAATGAATATTTTATGGCTCTTTGAATGTGTTAAACCATGAACTAGAAAAAAAGGGTATTGGTCTCCATGATAAAGTCATACTCATCCCATACTTATAACAAAAACTTCTACAACATGGGGACTAGGATGCATACTTTAGGAAGATCAACCTACTACCAATGGTGATACCTCCAAAATTATTGTAAATTATTATCTTCATGTTGAGAATATTGAAGTATAATCAAATCTTGGTCCCTAAAAAGAGCTTACCACAACTAGCCTTTTTCATGACATACCCATCCTTACCATATCCTTAAACCTTCAATACCTTGAGCCCATCAACTAAGGCCAAAATGATCCTGCACCAATAGACACCTTCTATAATGATGAAGCTATCATTAAACTCATGAGGCTCCAATATCATATTCCTTTATGAGAACATAAGAAAGGTTTTGAGATTGCACTCAATACGTACAAATAATTTAGGGAATAAGAGGATTTTCTTAATCAAAAATAAAAATAAAATGAAATACCCTTAGAGTGAAAACCTCTCTAAGGTGCTACTAGATCCAAAAAATTAAATAAATAATGACATGTATATTAATGAAAACATTTATGCGGTACCAATACAAAAGGAACTCAACCTTCCTCATATGCCTACACAACTACAAGATGCTTCACCACTTTTGATTGAATAATCCACAAACATCAATATGGGAATAGAAGAAAACTATAAAATCACACAAATCATAACATATCTAGACCTTGAAGAAAAAGAAAGCCTCATTTGTTGTACTCAAATACTTCCCAAATATATTTGCATGGTCCTACATTGATATTCCAAGACTAAACCTTTCACTTTTGGTACATTATTTTATAGTTCATCCCAATAAAAATCAACATGATAAAAGCTATGAAAGATGCATCCAAACTATTGATCTCCTTGTCAAAGAAAAGCTACGAAAACTCTTGGAAGTATGATTCACTAGACTAGTTGACTACCCTAGGTAGGCTTCCAATATGGTTCTTGTCAACAAACAGAAAAAAATATCCTCACCCACACTATCAATAAATAAATTTATAAGTTCATCCTCCATATAATTAATTGCTAGATGATATTTTTTCAACCATCATCACTGACAATAGAAAAAATTTCAAGAATCGTGAAGTGCAAGCCATCTATGACCAAATCCACATAAAGAAAAAGTGGTCCACACCTATCACCCACAAGGTAATGACCAAGTTGAGACATCTAAGAAATAACTTATTACAATATTTTAAAATATTACCAATGACATTGATCAATGCTAGCACCTAAAATTCAACCCTACCCTAGCTATCTATTCAAAAGTATATACATATCTATTAGCACCACTCCATATTCCCTCATCTTTGGTTTTGATGTCATATTTACAATTAAGATCAAAAAACCATATATATGTGTCTCTTTATGTGACCTCATTATTAATGAATACTATAGAGGCACAATTGCATGAGCTACGATGTCTAAATGAACATAATCTCAATACACTAAATCATCTCAAACCATATCAAACTTGTTGTGCTATAGCTACAAGTGTATCAAAACTAAATAACTTTAATTTGTTTACCTCGAGTTCAAATAGAATCAGAGGAACATGAATCAATATTGTGAGAAGAGAGAGAGATTCTTGATCCAACTTGTATGGGTCCCTATATTACTACTACCAAATATAGATAAAAAGCATACAATCTACCTATACCTAAATGTCAAGAGAGAATATCCCATAAATATTATGAACCTCGAGAGTTCCATGCCTAATCTAGTAGTTTAAATTTCTTAAATTTTAAGAAAAAACTAATAAAAACCTAGATTAAAAAAAAAAATAGCCCTCTATTGAAAACCATTCATATGGAACCATAATTAAACATATTTATAAGTGTCATGTGTAGTGTCAACTACCCATCTATGAGATAAATCGAGAGAAAATTTAGTACGTGAATAATATCATATTTCTCTCCATGATATCATAGTTGGGTGTCCAAATATCTCTTCTACTATCTGTGTAGTAAAATCATTATTTATCTCTCGATTCTTAATGAAAATAAAAAATTCAAAACGTTCTTGAAAGTTCAAACAGAGAAGAACAAAACCCAAAAAATGAATATATTCTACATAATGAGAGAGAAGCATAGAAAATGAAGTGAATATGAATGTTGCGTACAAGTTCCAACAGAAGAGTGTAAATGAGTGAGAATTTGTATTGGGCAAAAAAATTGGTTTGCATTTTCAGTCAGAAATTTTATTTCCTTATACTTTCCTTTTTGTTATCTAAATTGAAGGTGAGATCATTTTTAGCTTTGGCATCAGTGTCTTCAGCTAGGAGCTGGTTCAGAAATGGCAGTAGGTGTAAATTTTTTAGTGGCTGCTTTATGGGATTTATGACAGTCTAAGAAATATTAAACTCAAAATTGCAAAGAATCTAAGCCCCTGCCAAAAACTGTCACCAACTTCAACCTCATCTCGAGTCATTCCTGTTGATGTCGCCACCCATGCTATCAATTACTACAACCTCACTGAGCAGATGGGCATAATCTTAGACCATCCTCGAGGCAAATATATCAAGTTAGGTTTTAATTGATTTAATTTCTATTTGTAGCTTCTAATTGTATTAGAATATAAATTTAAGTCAATTAGCATTAAGTTGAGTCATTCAATAAGTATTTTTAGTTTAGTCTAGTATTTAAAAATTTATATCTATAGATTGAGTTTTTAATGATAGTTTTTAGATTGAAGAAAAATTATTGTTGGTTTAGTGTCTCAGTGTCGATCGAGTCAAGTTGTATTATTTTCTTTAAAACAGGGTTCAATTTTATGATTCATAAATTGTCATGTCAGTAAAAGTATGTCTATAACAAAAAAAGTGTCAAAAATTTATAATTGTCTCAATTGTAACTAGATGCATTATCACTTGTACACAACATCCATCTTGAGAGGTCATTCTAAAAAAGAGATTCAAAGAAAAAATTGTTGAGTAGCAAACCAATTGGAGGATGGAGGCACAAAAGGTCGGAGGACATTCAATGACCTCTTGTCAATCTCTAGCAATGAGGTTGAAAAATTGTATTAGTGACAAAATTATTTGTGCTAGTTTGACTAAAGTCAAGGGTAACTTACAATGGAAGTGGCAATTCCCTATGTTGTTAAAAATTGAGTGGAAATGGTAAACAATAGTGGCTACAATTGAGAACATTGTAAGCATTCCCATAATAAGTTTGAAAAGAGAATGTGGATATCATTGATGTTGTTTAAATAGTTGTATAGCAAAAAAATTGGTTTTAAAAGTTCTCTAATTGCTAGGACTGTGGTCAGTTAGTGATCAATTCACTGGAAGTGGAAGTGGGATAACTTCTCGTATGTAGGTGATCAGGTGTAGCAAGATCCAGATATTAGTATGTAGGCATACAATTTTTTAATTCATGTGGTATACTTTTCCCCCATGTTCGCACTAAAGGGGTGTTAGGAATTAATATTATTACTCACGTGTATTAGCCGTAAAATGATTTTTAGTAACAACTCATATAATTATTGTTAGTTTATTTCTACCCTCAAGCCTAAATAGCCTTTAAACAAGGTGTCCTTGGAGTTTTAATGTTATATGTCTAGTCCTAGTTTTTAAAAGGTTTGAAGGTCTTTGAAGGGAACATAATCTATTGAGAGGGGGGTGAATCGGTAGATCTAATCAATTCAAAACTCTTAATATTTGAATATGAATCTTGAATCTCCACTACTACTAATCAAGAACTTATCATGAACACACACATCCACACAAGAGAACATCGGATATATATGGAAGCCTAAGATGGGATAAAACAAAGTGAGAATAGTTGCTTGGATCTACTGTCCAAATCCAACCTCACAAAATAGGAATATTATAAGTGAATTTTATAATATGAAGTAGGTATCAACCTACTGGAGACACCAATCCCCAATTGTACTTGCAGGCACCAACCTATTAGATCCCCAATACAATGAACTGAGCGCCAACTCTACAAGTAGAACACCATCTCCACAGAAATACAATGATAAAGTTTGCGGACCTTCAGTGTAGCCAATACATCTCATACACGTGTTGAAATAACTTCACACACTCTTCCACTCTTCATACGATCTTCTGATAATTTCACACACTTTGAGATGCAACTCTCCTTGACTTACTCTAGGTTCACAAGATAGTCTCCTTATATGTTCACCACCTTCTCTTCAAATTATACTTGTAATGTTGTAAAATTGCACCCCTTGAAATTTTACATACATTCTTGTATCCACTTTAGTTTCCACTCCCTTAGCAATTGTGTAGGCTTTTTTAGCCCCTACATAATCCTTTTTCCCTTTCAAGATGCTCAAGACCCCTTTTCAGCAACTACCCTAGCGTGTCAACTTTACATCAAACCTCATGCTCTTATTGTTCTTATTGTTTTGTAGCGTGATGTGTCTGGACATTAGCATGTCATGCGGACATCTGCGCACCATGCTAGCTTCCTATGACATTTTTACATTCAAACAACAATTTCTAAGTGCCTTGCCACTTGTCAGCTCCTTTTATTAGTGGCAACGGCCTAGGACGCCTTGTAACAGCTCAAGAAGCTTCTTTTCCCTCCTATTCTCTCTTTAAAAGATATATCTTCAATCCATTGAGCCTTCTTGGTATTTCTCTCTTGGTGACACTCTCTTGCTCTTTCTATCTTGCTTTC
>VDFB02381104.1:0-18141 GCA_007258455.2 Sequoia sempervirens | reverse complement strand
TTAGTGCCAATTCCCAATGTCACTCCCATAACATCTTCTAGACTTGCCAGGACTTTCAACTCATCCTCATGCTCAAGTGGACAACTGTTCTCATAAAAATCAGTTTTGTTATCATGACTGATGACAATTTCTTGAACATTGATAATGTCCACTTCCTCCTCAAATTTGTCCTTCTTTTCCTCCATACTGATAAGGTTATCTGCATTAGTGTTTGCTTTCTTTTTCTTTGCAAACAAATCTGCATTAGTGTTTGCTTTCTTTTTCTTTGCAAACAAAGGATCCAAAATTTCCGGATTATGTAGAAGCCTAGTCACACTCTTGTCATAGTTCTGAACGGCCTGCCTGAGTTCCACCAAGATTCCTTGCATAGATGCCATTTTTACTAAAACCATATACTCAAGGATTATATAAGAACCCTGTCTTATTCTGTCCCAAAACTCAGTTTGATGGCCTTTGCTGAATTTCCCTTGCTAAATTGATGTAAATTTATGGTCTCAGCACTAGGACATTTTGTCAATAAGTTTGTTTTGTCAAGCTGGTAAATGATGTTTTCAGGTCTTTTCTCATAAAGTGATCATAAATGTATGAAGCTCAATTAAATGTGAAATGCAAAATGTATTTTGATGTTCCAAATCTCATTCAAAGATTGAAAATTCAGGCAAATGAGTTGTTACAGCAAGATGGCATTTTGTCAAACAGTTCAAGTACAAACTTCAAACTTTTCATCAGGTATTAATTGCAAATTGAAAGACTCAAGATTGGTTACCATTCTTGTCAATAACTTTTACACAGTCTGCCCTCAACAGATACGATTCTTCATAGAAGATAATGTAAACTCATAAAACATTGGCTCAATGATATTTAAAATGCAGCTACAAAATTTCTCTCCAGAAGTGATTAAAAATACTAGGACTTCCTAGCATCACATGATTCTGATTGTTTATGAACCGAAGCTTTCCTTTACAAGGAGTCACTCCAACATTCAAGCCTGTTTGGTGCTGAAGCTGTGCCCAAAGCCAGATGTACTGTGCGTCTCCTCCAAGCTGCACCAATGGTATGGAAGGCCACACATTATCCACAAGTGATGTTGAATCTGTTATTTGTCTCTA
Organism: Sequoia sempervirens; assembly: GCA_007258455.2. Classification (NCBI taxonomy): domain Eukaryota; kingdom Viridiplantae; phylum Streptophyta; class Pinopsida; order Cupressales; family Cupressaceae; genus Sequoia; species Sequoia sempervirens. The sequence goes on along the minus strand of VDFB02381104.1, from coordinate 17,032 downwards.
TTCTCCAGCAAAGTCTCCAATCGAATCTGGTCTCCTGATTTCGTCCTTTTTTGGAAGTCAATTTGCCTTTATTTGCTGAGTTGGAAGATTTGTCTTTCAAATAGAAAAATGTTGCAAGCAGCTCCCGATAAATAATAATCCTCAGCTCCAGACTTCAACTTCTTTGGTATTTGTTTTATGTGGCCTTGTGTCTTTATCCTTTCCTCTCAGACTTGTCTCTTCTGAATGCCTTCAAAAATATGAAGCTTCTCCCAACAATCCCCTGAATCGATATTTGTCTTATCAGCTTGGACGGCTCTCCCCTTGAAATATCAACTTCTAAGAATAGCGCCACTATTAATCATGGAGTTTCGATTTTCATCTTTGTCTTTGTCTGACTCTGTTTTGTCATATTCATGCTTGTCCTTTAGCGGCAGCTTTTGAAATCGAAGACTTACCCTGGACACGAGTCTTCTTTTTTACTTTATGGCGATTGATGAAGGCAAATAGCTTCAAGCAAAACCTACAAATTCATCACTATTCAAATTCGTCTTATCTGCAGCTCTGATTTCCCACAGGCTTCAAACTCCTTTCTCTGTCTTTATCTACAGCATCCTAAACTCATGCGGTCTCCAGATATTAAGTGGCCCCTCTGTGAAAACCCCTGGTTCTCCCTGATCTAAATTTGCAACTGCTGGTTTGGTGTTTCGAAGTTTTCTTGAAAGTTTATCAGAAAATGCATAAAATTTATAGAACACAGAAATGTTGAAGCACAATTATATTATTATATGAGAATTATTATTGTCATGAAATTACATTGAAAGCATTCATACCCGGCAACAAATCTTCTGATCTTGAATGCTGATGAAACTCTCCTATAAATCCGATGAAGCACAAGTAGAACTCTTGAATGAAGCTCTCACAGGCAATAATATCAGCTGGTATTGCACAGCCTTAGGATTGCATAAACATTGAAGAGTTTTCGTTCTCCAATGGCTGAAGATTGTTGAAACCCTTGTCTCAGTAAAAAGCTTTGATGAAGCCAAAAAAATAGTCAATGTCAAATGCTCATGTGTGAATGAGGTCAACTTGCTCTCTCATTTCTGTTAATGTTATAACAGCGTCGGTTGATCCTTCCAGCTCACATTCCTTGAGATAGTCTTAAATTGAATGTAGCCATCGGCTATTCAATTTACCTCTTATTATTTGTGTCTCATGATTTGGCCGTCATGTATAATTATTTTGTGTGTTATGATTTGGCCGACATGTAAAGGTTACTTAACTTCTTGGGGCCGACATCATTTATGAGTTGTAACTGTTTTGTATCTTGGCCGACTAATGCAAATTGTAACTTATGTTTGAGGCCGACCTTGTGAGGTCTATTATGGCCATGTATTTATAAGAGACTACTTCTCTCCTTGAGTATCTCGATCAAGGAAGCTCGAATTATTCCTTCATTCAAGTGCGACTCCTTCAACAAGCAGACATTGCTAATCTCTAGCTTATAGGATCACAAGGAAGAGCAGATTATCATCTGTTATTGCATCTAGAGTTGATGCTGGATATTGGCCTTGTGATTGGCCTCATTGTAAAGATAATTGTTGCCATTATTATATAATACAAGAGGATCTTTGTTGCTGGGTTTTTCTCCCTCAAGTGGAGGGTTTTCCCAGGGTATCTACTGTGTTATTGTCTGATTTGAATTAATTCTCTGTGCATTAAATCTGATCCTTAGTTTTTAACATGGTATCAGAGCGGGTTAAGGAAAGATTTAATCAGATTTGTCTATGCATAATCTTGGAATTGGATTCATAATCTGGCTAATCGGGTGGAGACGGAAACCTTCACTAGATCGTCCTTCATGTGGATTACTTTTGTTCGGCACTCTTGAGAGTTGCGGACGAAGGAATATCAACCGGAGATTGTTGCATTGTCGCTGGAGTTCATCACACTAAGAATCGTGAACAGATCATTGGTCAAAGACCGAACCAATCCATTAGTGTCACTCTTGGCGAGGCATCCAATACCAATTCCATTCTGCCGGGCGTCTGGAAGCCTTCACAAACTGCTAGCATTGTCGGTCAGGCTCCTGAATTCGGAAAAGAGGACAACCTCCATCTTGGCGTTTGTGGTGAGGCGATGCCACCTTGGGCGGAGCGTAATGTCATTGGCGTATGTCTCTGAAGATCGAGTCTTGTTTCAAATCAGGCATCTTCTTTCGCGAATTTGGGATTTCCGTAATTTGCTGGAACCTTCTACATACGGGCGACGAATGTTCATTGGAGTGCAATCTATAGCCACTAATCGGGTCTGGAGGACATGACCCAGATAACTTCCAACGCATCTGGTAGACGGAGCTCTACCTTGCATCGGGCATCAATCCGCAGCATATTCATGCTCGATCACAATCGTGACGGAAGGTCAACAGAGGGAATCTCACGAACTCGTGGGCGCAGCTCTATCGAGAGCACAAAGGCTATATTTTTTTTATTGATTTCGGGACAGTGGCACAGGAGATGTTTTTTTTTTTTACGGACCTGGCCGGTGACATTTCGGACTCTATCATCTCTCCTTCCACGGTTGGCTAGCCGTAGGCTCATGACTGAAGGAGCGATCTCATTCATTCCCGTCATCACTGTTTGGGATCAGTCTGCAATCAAGAGTCTCCTTGTCACTTGTTCGGGGAAGTTCCTCAGATCTATGCAATCTTGTTTGACATCACCAGGAGGGCGACAATTATAAGTCTAATGATGGTAGAGTGGCACTGGCCAGAGCCATCAGCCCTATGACTCCTGATTAGCGTTGCAGTCAATTCACCTGGTGATTGATCTGAAATAAGTTCAACGAATGAGAATGCAAAGATACTCTGCCCCTCTTGCCCAAGCCAGTTGTGGAAGGTATCTTGGCCTGGGAACTGCTCAAAGAAAATTCAAGGGACTCGCATCTAAGCTGATGAATATTGGAGCTACAGATAAGTCACTCCTGCGGCTGATTGAAAGCTTTGGAAGGCTGAACAGTATTGAGGTCTTGGAGCTTATCTGCGAGGATGCACAAGACTATTTGGGATGCTATTAAGAGATAAGTATTTTTTGATTGTTTCCTACAATTTGCTATATTGTGCAATCGTTGTTTGATCTTGTGTGTAGAAAAGATTGTGTTGTCCTTCTCTTGAATAGTGATCCCTGATTGAGATCCCTTGGAGTCACTCTTTCATTCTTTTTTTTGATCATCAATATCATTCTCCTGGTGCATAGTCTATGATGTTGCCTTGAAAGGCCTGATCTTTTTTGCCGGCTGCATATTGCATCTAAGAAATCTGAGTTGAACAGATTTTATTTTATTTTTTGTTGAGATTAGCGTTTTTTTGAGAAGAAAGAGTCATATCTGAATTTAATAAAGATAAGGCTCATTTTTTGGATAGTAAAACTTTGTGTGATTCAAGTCTTGATATTTCTTTGGATAGTTACAATCTGTTAGTAATCTCTCTCTAAATGCTTTGTGAACAGCCAGAAGCAGGAAAGTGATGAGAGATTGCTTAGCAATGAAAAGATTGAGGCATCTTATGAGTAAAGTATGCCAACCAAAGAAATGATCAAGCATGAAGTCACAACTTGCAGCCATGAGACTGAGCTGATGGTCAGAGGGAGCTCACTTCCAGAAGTCTTCTTTTCAATCTTTGAAGCAAGGATCAAGAGGGAGTCTTGTAACTCACTGAGAAGAAGTGAAGATTGTTGTGCTAAACCCTTAAAGGATCCCTTCAGTTGCTGAGATCAGATTTGCTCAAGATTGCCTTCTGGGTTTGCCATTGGTAGCTCCGCAAACCTATTCAGAATAGTGAGATCTGAGATGAGGTCAATGAGGACTATTCTGAACTCTCTTCAGTATCAAGGTGTGCACTGGAAAACATTTATCTAAGTCAAAGTGTTGCAGTCAATCCTGGACGAAGAGGTCAGAAGGTTGATGCAAGTGCCTGAAGATTTAGAGGGAGCCTGCTGAGCCTGAAGAAGACGGTAATCTTACTGCAGCTAGTTCAGATTTGGTGGATCCTACGTTGTACAGACAGCTGATTGGATCCTTGATGTATCTAGTTAACACTAGACCTGATATTTGCTATGCAGTGAATGCACTTAGCCAGTTTATGTGTGATCCGAGACAAATACATCTTGTTGCAGCTAAACATATCCCGAGATACTTGCGCCATGCTTGGATATGGGTTGAAGTATACTTCGATTTGAGTTACTTGGTTTCATCATTCTCCATTGGGCAAGTTGTGTCACAGATCGGAAGAGCACCTTCCTTCCGGTCGTTTAGCTTTAGGTTCTATTTCCTTAAAGAATCACTTCAGGCATTGAGTACAACAGAGGCCGAGTATATTGCAGCTTGCATGGCAACTCTGAAGTAGTGTGGCTTCGTAAGCTCCCTTGCAGATTGTTTGGACAATCAATGGAGCCCACTATTATTCATTGTGATAATTAGAGTTGTGTGAAGCCTTCTGTCAATCCTGTGTTTCATGACAGATCCAAGCTGTTGAGATCAAGTACCACTATATCAGAGATATGGTACTGCGGTAAGGCTGACAGTTGAGGTACATTAGCATTGATGAGCAGACGGCAGATATTCTCACCAAGCCTCTCGCCGTGGTAAAGTTCGTGATACTTTCGAGACAAGCTTGGTATGGTGGAGAATCCAGCCTTGACTGAGTATGAGTCTCAGTATCAGTGAGCCTTGCTTAATGAGTTCTTCTCTGTGAGAGAAGTTCGAGGTGAAATCCCTTGTTAATGCACTTTCTTCTGTGACGGAAGAATTTGAGGTGAAAGCCCTCGTTTCCACCCTCTGAGAGAGTCATGGTGGATGTCATGTGTGCGACTCCATGACATATCTTGTACTTGTGTTTCACCCTCTGAGAGAGTCATGGTGAAAGTCACTTGAGGTGACAACATCACGCAAGTGATGAACACTTGTACTTACTATTGCATCTTCTTCTGTGACGGAAGAATTTGAGGTGAAAGCCCTCGTTTCCACCCTCTGAGCTGAGTCATGGTGGATGTCATGTGTGTGACTCCATGACAACATCACATGAGAGAGTCCGTGATGATCTTTCTGTAATTGTGTTTCACCCTCAGGGAGAGCCATGGTGAAAGTCACGTTGAGGTGACACCATCACGCAAGTGATGAACACTAGTACTTAACCATGTGATGGTTGATATCACATTGAGGTGATATATTTCTCTTTATATCTGATTGCAGGCAACAGTAGCAGATGAACTTCATGTGGAGATAATTTTCAGCTGGAAGATCTCTCCCTAGCTGAGAGGGAGTGTTAATGTTATAACAGCGTCGGTTGATCCTTCCAGCTCACATTCCTTGAGATAGTCTTAAATTGAATGTAGCCATCGGCTATTCAATTTACCTCTTATTATTTGTGTCTCATGATTTGGCCGTCATGTATAATTATTTTGTGTGTTATGATTTGGCCGACATGTAAAGGTTACTTAACTTCTTGGGGCCGACATCATTTATGAGTTGTAACTGTTTTGTATCTTGGCCGACTAATGCAAATTGTAACTTATGTTTGAGGCCGACCTTGTGAGGTCTATTATGGCCATGTATTTATAAGAGACTACTTCTCTCCTTGAGTATCTCGATCAAGGAAGCTCGAATTATTCCTTCATTCAAGTGCGAATTCCTTCAAGAGCAGATTGCGAATCTCTCTAAGTGCAGATTTAGATCACAAGGAAGAGCAGATTATCCCCTGTTATTGCATCTAGAGTTGATGCTGGATATTGGCCTTGTGATTGGCCTCATTGTAAAGATAATTGTTCCCATTATTATATATATACAAGAGGATCTTTGTTGCTGGGTTTTTCTCCCTCAAGTGGAGGGTTTTCCCAGGGTATCTACTGTGTTATTGTCTGATTTGAATTAATTCTCTGTGCATTAAATCTGATCCTTAGTTTTTAACAATTTCGTTATATTCTCCAAAAAGGATTTCCATTAAGAGGGTTTTAATACATTTAAAATGCATTAAAATACTTTAGTACCCCATTTAATATTTCACTCACTTGGGCGTACCATTGAGATAAAGTATTTAATCTCACTTAATAAAATTTAAGTGGCTCACTTTATTATAAAGTTAAATTACAACTTTATAATATTCCATTAAATTAAATAAATACCACTTAACCCCTTAAATATTAATATCTCCCTCGATACTTAATATTTTGACGTGCCGTCAAAAGCTGGGGTCATCACTGCAAAACCCCCATGTGTCCCAATGCCCTGTCTATAAATAGCCACACTGCCAAATTGACTTACTATAAATAGTAAGTCCCTCAAACTGAGCCAAACATGGATCTGCAAAGGCCTGGAACTGACCCAATTACTGAACTGAAGCAAAAGGAATGACAATAACCTTCATTAAATGCCACTGAGACCCTCTATTCGAACATATTAGCTTACAAGGGTCCAAGTAATAGGCTAACCCCTCGAACTCTGATGCTCATGAAAATGGGGACATTACACCCTCAAAATAGTCAGCAACTTCTTTTTAGTTTGTCTATTATGTTAAGCGATGACATCTCAATTTTCAACTTTACACAAACTTCAATCCAGTATACAGAGGCTACGATTAATTTAATTTATCTGTAAGTACCCTAGTGCTCCTTGAGCTAAATTTTCAACTGCTGGTTTGAAGTTTTTGAAATATTTACCAGATAATGCATAAAACACCAAACAAATGCAAATAGAGAGATGCTGAAAGCAAATATAATATTATATTAGAGTTGTGAAATTACATTGAAAGCATTGATACTCGGAAACAATCCTCTGATGATGAAACCCTTATTTTTGAATTTCTCTATAAATCCGATGAAACACAAATAGACAAATAGAACTCCTAAATGAAGCTCTCACAGGCAATGATTCAGCTGATCTTTCACAGCCTCAAGATTGCTAATACATTGAAGAGTTTTCGTTCTCCAATGGCTGCAGATGTCTGAAACCCTTGGTCTCCATGTCAAATCCCGAGAACACCAAAATGACAAAGTCAAGTAATCATCAAGAATGAATTTTATTTGGTTTTGATGCTCAATATATACTTTTGTCAATTAGATCGATTTCCTCCAAGTGGCTTTTTAAATCATTTAAATGAATATAAATGCTTTTTGATGTTGACTTTATAATAAAGCATTAATTAGGCCCACTTAAAAATACCTTTTTAATTAATTGACTTTTTAAGTCATTAAGTGGCCCCAAACACATAAAGTGAAAATATAACTTTATAATTGCACTTTATAGTACTTTATTATCATTAAAATGACTTTAATGATAATAACTCCATAAATATTCATCCACTGGCCAAACCAACTGAACTAGGAGATCGACACTGCAACCGAGACTTGTCCAGGTGCCTTACTAAATATAATAATACGACTCCACTGAAATGGTCACTTACTATAAATAGTAAGTGTGAGAAACTGAGTCAGACGAAGGCCAATCCTGAATCAACTGAGCTCTGGAGAAGAAAACACTCTGACAATTGCCAACCAAGACCCTCCAACCATCTGCACTAGCCTATGAGGGCCAAATAATAGGCTAATCCTTCACACTTTGATGCCCGTGAAAATGGGGACATTACAAATTATATGGTAGACTTGTAGCAGCCTTGGCCCTTCCTATATATTTCTTGTTCACTGGACTTGAAAATTAAACTGTTGCCATCAAACTTCAGACAATGTTTTAAATGCTAATTTAGACACAGACATGGGAGTTTCTGATAAAGCAATTTTAGTCAGACTTCAAGTTTTAGTTATTCTGATTTATGTTAATTTATCCAGAAGCAGCATGAAAGCATTACTATCATGAACAAACTGATGCAGTTAAATTGTAATCTCTAGGTGCAACTTTCGATGACATTGGAAATTATTTTGTGCAGTTGCATGCCACTTTTGAAGAGTCAAGCAAGAATATGTTGGTAGAGCATTGGTAAGCAACTTGGATATATGATACGTTTTTTAATACAGCATTCATCATAAGAGACACTTTTGACTTTTTATCACTGCTCTGTAGGATGTTTTTAGTACAGAGGGACATTCCAGTAGCATATGCCAAATTTGTGGAAAGCCACTTACAGAGACATCTGCAGAGAAATCATTTACAGAAAGAGATTTTGAAGCATCAGAAGTTTGTGTTGGACAAGGTATGTGCGAAAAGACATTATTTTGGAGGTTAAGTTTTTCTCATGATTTCTGGATTGTCCTTTTATATGAGGCCTAGTTATGTGCTTTGAAATTGAGATTGTTGGGAAATGTTTAGCTTGAAAGGTGGACATGCAATTACCTAAGACATGAGTGACAAATCTCAATTATATTGAACTGCTTTCAAGTCTCTGTGTTCATGTGGACAATGTATAGAAGAAAAGGGATCATATATTATGTTACAAGACTCTTTAGTTGAAAAAGTACTTACCTTTTGAAATTATCAATTATGTTGCTTACTATTCAGGAGAATATTACTGAACTATAAGTATTCAAGAACAATCTTATGAAGCTGTTCTAATATAGACATTTCTTGGATTTCCGTTTTGTTCTTGAACTTGATAAAACATGTCTACTGTTGTATCTAATTTTCTTTTTCTTGAAGTTGATAAAGCACATTTACTGTTGGACCTAATTTTTTACTTCTTGAAGATGATAAAACATGTTTACGGTTGTATTTAAGTTTTTACTCTTAAAGTTGATAAAGCACATTTCTTACACTTAGCTCTGTTGTGAATGTTGATAACTTGGCACTAGCTCTAATTCATTATTATTTATTATCTAGTAATCTAGCATTTATCTTCTTGAAATTGGTACCTAATATCTGTTTGTGGAACATTTTGCTAGGCAAAATGTAAAGAGAATCTAATAGATTTGGAGACTCTGTGCAATACAAAGGAAGGCGCACAGATCAGGAAGAAAATAGATCTTTCACAAATAAATCTGCCAGGTCATGCTATTGCTGAAGTTGAAGAGCTGGAAAAATCGCATTCTGAATTTACAAAGCTTGATTCTGATTCAAGTATTCAACATGGGGCTTACAAACCATCTGATTCAGAAGAATCTTCTGTTGAGAAAGCCTTAACAAGTACCGAATTTTCTCCAGTTCAGGTGTCACATATGTGGAGCCCTAGCCTGAAAATGATACCACAAGCTACTAAGTATGAACAGCATGGAAGTTGTTTGTCAGAAACAGACAATCTAAAGGCAGGTGAAAATGTTTCTTCTGACTCAAGGCTAAAGCAATGTTCAGGCCTTACTGGTGAACAGCAAGTTTGCAGAGATGATGTGGTGTCGTCAGTTAAAGAAACATTGTCTACTGCCAATGTTGATTGTTCAGTACTTTCTTCACATTATGAGTTAGGATCAACTAGAAAAGAAAGTTCTAATCTCCTACGAAGGAAAAGGCCAATCTTCTGGACACCATCAAAGCTTGCAGAAGAGACTTCTGTTGATGATTCTATGAGGAGAAACATTAGTGAAGAAGAACCAGAGAAGAGACCATGCTTTAGTCTTGAAAAAACAGGCCCAGTGCGAAATGTTGCATCTCAGCAGGATCATTTCCCTCCCCAGAGAGACCAACCAGCTGAAATTCAAAATTGTTCTTTCCTTGTGAATACGGAAAAGAAGGTTGGGACTGAGTGTCACATGCTTCATTTCAAGCAACCATTGAGTTCAAAAAATCCTACAGGAGAGTTAGAGATGCAGCCATTTAATAAGAGACAAGGTCATGTAGAGATGCAGATTCTTTCTTTAGGAAAAGATCATCCCTCTCATCTATCTTTCGAGCAGGCAGAGTATTTGGACAAAAAATGTCACTTCAATTTGAGCACTGAGTTATTTGAAGAACAACACTCACAAAATACTATGCATTCACCTTTGTTGGGTGATTTAACAAAGAGAGTTAGTGTTCCAAACATGCAGGAAGATGAAGTCCATTCACTGTTTCATTCTTCATCTAAGGGGTTTCAAGCTAGAGGGAGACAATCTGGCCTTAATCATGAGATCAACTGGGATGGAAATAATTTTTCTCTACCTTGTGTCTCAGTAAGAGAACCTACTCAGCGAGGCTTCCAACATGCATCCTATTCAACACAAAACTTGCAGTTTTTCACTGACATTGAATCAAAAGAACATAACCATCCCTTACAACATAGGGATTCAATTCAATCTGGCAAGCAAGAGGGATTTGGTGACAATGTTCAAGAGCAACAAATTTTCAGGCAGAATTATCATCAAGAGAACCAATCCCATATATACAAACATTCAGAGCAGAAGCAGTCCTTGCAGTCCTTTCAGCCTTCAGGTCGACAAGACCTTTTTCTCCCTGGCCTTTCTCCAGCAGCTGTTTCAAATTGGAATGGTCCTCTACAGGCTATACCGTGGAGGCCCCTTCCTGCTACGGCCATGCCTCAATTAGAGCAACATCCTAGTCATGTGAATGGCACCAAGAATCCAATTCATGCTAGTTGGTCTCCTCCTGATTTCCTCCAAAAGCCATCTATTACAGATCATGGTCATACAAGGAGTAACAGTGAAAGAAAATTGTTTGGTTTGCTACCTCAATGGGATAGTTTACCTCAAAGCACAAATGGAGTCTCAAACCATGATCAATATGGAGATTTGAAAATCTATACAAGCATTGGTTTCTGTGCTAGTAACAATGGCCATAGCCAAGAAGATTGGATCCAATTGCAACGTGCACATGCTAATCCTCTGTACAGCTATCCACATGAGATGAGCTCAACACACAGAGCTGGTTACAATCCTTGTAGAAACATATCTCCTATCTCCTACCCAAATTCTCAAATTGCTAATTTCAGCCAGATGAGTTCTGATTTGCAGAATTTTAATGGACAAGGCCCATCTTTAAATTCTCCATGGAATTTGTAAGGATTTCACCTCTTCTTAGTGCCTATAAAAGTCTACACTAATGTCAGATTAAGCAATTCAGCTTAAATGCCTTAACACAGGCCATGATTTAGATTCTTGGCTAGGTTGGGTCCTTTTAGTTCCCTTTCAAGATGAAATTCTGGCTTTCACATATAACAGGCTGCTATAAAGATTGTTCCCAAGATAACATTATTACAGGAAAACTGCTGCTAGTGGCGGGGAAACCAAGTGTAGAACATGCATTAACATTCTCACATATGGCCATATTTATTATTTATGTAGGTGAGGAAAAGTTCCAACCAAATGTAAAAAAAATTGGGGTAGGGAATTGTGCATTATAAATTGAAGAAAATGTCTCATTTTTAGTAAATCCTTATTTTTGGTGCTACAGAATGATAGAGCATTAAGATAATTCAGTAATCAGTAGTTTAATTTACTTATTCTAATGATTTCTGTATGTATTATAATTAGATCATTCAATATTGTCTGCTAGGTCAGCTAGGTTTCAGTGGCTGTAAATTCTTGTCTAAGACATGATCTATAGTTGATAAAGTTTTGTGCAGCAGTGTGGTTTTCCTGTGATTTGTACTTTAGAGGTCTTCGTTGTATTCTTTTCCTCGAGATGATTCGGGAGAATCAAAAGTTTAATTCCTCCGTTAAGTATATAATGGTATATTCATGCATTTTTCTGTAGATCATAGGAAAGCCTAGATACAGTGACCTGTTTTTGCCATTTTTCAGTATTTCTCACAATAAATGTTTTATAGTTGTTTATTTCGAAATGCAAAAATATGTAAAGGAAAACTGTTGTTTGCAACAAGCACAGTATTTGTTACAATCCACTACCTGAACATGTTGAATGACTAAATCATAAATAATGAGGTGGTAGATGGTCATATCACCAAGATTTATCATTCCCTGGTATGTGATTATCAAGAGTCCAACATGCATGCTAAATGTGAGACTCTATGGTAAACAGAATGCAGAATTTTACAAAAGCTTTATATTAAATGTTTCTTGAGTGCCTGATAGTTCTGAAGTTTATATATGTATAGTTGACTATGAAAGTAAATTACATGTTGATACTATAAACAAATGTGAGTCAGAGTGACATCTTGTAAGTTGAGAAGAATTTCCATGTTCGTTAAGACAGTTGTTTCAAAGACCCACAGAAGACTTCCAGACTAAAAAAGGAGAGCTAGACAAATGTCATTTAGGAGGACGTAGCTCCTCCTTCCCGTCCAATCATTAGCATGATCAATACTAAGAAGTCCCCAAAGCATCACCACCACAAACCTTTGGCTCTGCCCTTTTAGAGATAATTACTTAAATATGGTGTTCACTGTTGTTTGATTTATTTATTAACTAATCTTGTTCAGTTTCAGGTATGTCAGAGCGCTTGAAGGTGTCACAAAGAAAGAGGGTCATGGAAGAGAGGTTTCAATGGAGTGTAGAAAAAGAGACGGTGGCGCACACCATTCTTTTGTTTCACATTGCTTTTGTATGATTATGCATGAATTGAATGTTGTTGTATTGCTTGAAAGATGATTGCATTTATCTTAACCTATATTGATACCCTTGTTAGATATTATAAGCTTATAAGATTGTACTAAGAATTTCATTTGCGTAAATAACTAAAGTGTTAGATTGGCAGAGGCTTTGATACTAGCGTTCATTCTATACTATGACCATGCTTAGAAGCCTATAATGGAGATGTAATAAATGTAAAAGTGGAGAGTGGTGATTTTTTAACTTAAGTATAAAACCTTCACACAATCAAATATAAGGAGTATCTTCTTACAACCTTTTGATTTATTGGAGAATGATATAAACCACTTGAAGACTTTTGACCTACAAAATTGCAAACTATAGAAGAGATTAATGGAAATAGAAAAGTAGAGTTTCTCCTTTAGTTTGTGAGGTCATGAACGAGAGGTGAATGGGAAGGATTGCATGAGGATTATTATCTTTGGTTCCGTTTGTAGAAAATTTGAGCTTATTTAGGTATTCCTAGTCTACATGATCTTTTCTAGTAAAAGCTCTACCTATTGAGTTTCCTTTTTTAATAGGAGAAGCGATTGTGAGTGGTTGTAGTCTAACTCACAAATAGGGGCTAGAAATGCTAAGAACGGACCATTTCTTAGGGTTTCCATGTGTCATTGGCATTGGCTAGAATCATTCACAATGCTTGTTTAAGGAGAGGAATGTGTGAGTAAGACATGTAAGATGTAGGGTTTGGATTAACATTGTAAGTGAATTTTGGCATTCATTGGCTTCTTTAAATTAATCAGATGCTATCATTAAAGGTTAGACATATTGTTTTCTTGTTGTTCATCATGGTGGTGTTGCTTATACATTATAAAGATTGATTGTAGTTAATTGATGCTAAGTTTATTATGCCATGACATTGTTTTTTGATATTGATAAGTGGGACTATAAGGCCTTGAACCCTTGAACAACATAGCCAAAAGGTAGGTGAAACATGTATGATGAGCAATGGGACAAACCAAACCACTCAACAAGACCAAAAAGAGTGAAGTGCAACTACAACCAAACTACCAAAACGACTACAATCAAAATATAAAGTTAGGAACCTCGAAGTTCCACTTAGACAATATCAAACCTTACTCCAATTGGCCTCATACCCTTTACTCCAACATAAGTTTGGGATAAAGATTTAGGAAGACCTTTCTTCCTCCTAACAATAGTCCAAGAGATATTATCCTCCAAATCCTCATAACAGGGGGAAGTAAGGGGGATTTCCCCCTTAGAGTCCATCAAAATGTGAAGGAGTAATAGATTGACGAGGTGAAGAAAAATGGTGACCCTACACCACTTGAGTAATCTGAAGTTGATCCAAAGCCAAATACAAAGCAAATTGAGAGATTGGAGTAGAAAGCTCTCCAATAAGGTTTGAAGGCACATGAGGAGTAGGGCACATCATAATTGCACCAAAAGCTAAAGAGTCATTTGAGAAGACTTGTCATCCTAAGGATAGCCATTCATTAAGGAATTAAGGGCATGCATAGTCAAGTGAGCTTCATTGGCATTCTTCTACCAAGTACCCAGGCCCGTGTCTCAAGAGAGAACATGTGTAGCTAGGTGATTGATGGTAAAGCATTGTCTGCATATGAAAGGGAGACCCTCTTAGTCAAGTGGTTGAGTCTAAGGCCTATCCCTTACCGTCAAAACCACATCTCTATGAAGAGGCTTGGAGATGTCAATGTCCACCAGAATGTGAGCAAAAGTAGAGTGCCCCATGTAGGAAGTGGTATCGTCAACCTTCAAGAAGTGTCCAATAAGATTGCCTATGGCCTCATAGCGTGAATCCTACCAGAACAAGAGAAGGAGATTTGAAAGTCTTAACCCACACCAGATGCACATTTAGAGGCTTTTAAGGGGGTTAAAAGAAATTGACCAAGGCTTTATGGAGAGTGCTCTCACCAAGAACACAACTTATTGTCAAGCACCAAAATCGTTGTCCTTTGAAGAGGCAAAAGAAACAATGAAGAAACCCCTTGCATAGGGGAAGAACTCAATCTTTCCCTCAATAAGAGGTGTTCAAGAATCCATGACCCATTTGTGAAGGTTAGGCAAAGAAGGGAAAATATTACAAAATCCACGCACTAGGCCCCTACGTTGATAGAAGTCCTCATTTACACCATATCCTAGCTACAAATCACCACCGGGGAGGATTTGGTACAAGGGATGGGTTGTATTTTCTCCCTCAAAGGGCGAGTAGCACCTTCAACACCTACAACATTTGCAAAAGACCCACTACCAATACTAGAAGCCTTTATTGCACCATTGGGAATGGTAATAGAGGTAACAACATGCACTAGAGGAGGGGCACATCCTTCATTTGAAACCTTGATGTCACCAGTAGTAGACACATGAGGTGAACTCACCCTGTAGGGGTTCATGAACATGGCATCCATATTAGAGGCACCTAAATCCCCAATACTTAGGTTGGGAGTAGGGAAACCATGGCAAGCCTACGTTGAAGAATTGTGGCATGTGATCTGTTTGATTGATTGAGATTTGCTTGGGTAGGTGGTAGGATCTACTTCCTTTATGTGGTTGATTACAACAAAAAATTTCTTTGTTAGAGCGGATAACATTTGGATTGCTCTTGGATAGGCGGGATCACAATTGGTACGGTAAGGCGGTTAGTTGGAATTTGCTATGATGCTACGATAGCAAATGCTCTGACATGCTCCAGGGCGGTGACTGATTTCTACGTTTTCCCATTACAGTTCGAAATCCAGCTTTGGCTTGTGGGCGAGAAATTAGGTTCGTGGGACGAAGAGATCGATACATGGGCATGCGAAAATCAGAGTGAATTCCCATCACAAAGTCATGCCATTAATGTCGTACATATGCGGATTCCTTAATGGATCGATTGCGTTAGGCACTTGCCTTCCCCCTACCAACAGTTACAACTAGTCCCTCATGTATCCCTTTGGTTTATTATCCCATCCACCTTCTCTTTGCATCGTATCAACTTCTCTTAGCATAACTAGAGAGATAGATGGTTATTGGTTCTTGAAGGATGAGTAAAAGATGATCTCAATCCCAATTATATACCGTTGGCCGCCCTACTCTCTATACTAGCTCTGGTAAAGATCTCATTGTGATATCTTGCTGCCAGTATAGATAGTAGGGCCTTCTGGCCTTTAGCTCCAATGCAAAGGCTCCTACCCCCATTTCTCAGGATCAAGTGGTTTAGGGGGAAGGTTATATATAGACTTTCACTGGGGTGGGCCATAAGTGCTTACGACTCACTCATTCATAGAGAGAATAAGTTGTGATTGCCATTAATGATGGACCTAGAGCCCCTCCTCATCCAACATATAGGGATGACAAACCAACTACATGTATTGCATCTAACGTATGCTAAGCTTCGTCCTTTCAATCATATGATGGCGGTGGCTAAGCTCATTGGTGGGAGACCCACAACTTAGCGCTCTTCCAAAACTGGATCTCGATCTCAATCTGCTGCCTATGCTGAAAGAACTCTCGCTTCTCTGTAAACGAAGTCCACCGCTTTTGTTATTGAGCCACCTACGCTCTTGTTCTATCCACGGCTTATACATTGGGATCAATAAGTAGAATTGGTGGGGATATTGGGTCAATTACTACCCTAACTGCTGGCTAACCTGGGCATGGAACTAATACCTTGCTAATCCTTGTTGATATGTGTAGACATGTCAAAAATTACATCATGCATTATCATTCAACCTTCATCATCCATTTAATTAAATAAATCAGGAAGCCATTTAAATCAAATCCTAAATCATTTTCCATCCTTTTCTGGATTTAATTAAATCAGAAATTTAAGTCTAAAATGTCATATCATCTAATCAACATTAATCAGCATAATCATCATCTAATCCTAACCTAATGCTAATCCCATCCCACTTGCATTATCTAGATCTATCCACTTGCACAATAAATCAATTTTATTGATTTATTAAAAACAATCATTTTCCCTCAACATGACAAGTCAAATAGGGCATTTATTGCTGTTTTTCAGTCCCTCTTTGATTTATGCAAATTTGAATTCAAAATTTCCCCCTCTTGGGCACTCTTCCCAAATCTTGCACACACATCAACTAATCACATGGTGACAAGTGTCCATAACTCATTGGCAGAATATTTAATCCCACATTGGTCCATCTTCAACACTTGGCATTTTGAAAATCTTCAAATAGAGGCTTCAACATTGAGAAACTCCTCCACAATTTCATCCAAAAAGCATATGCAAAGTTACTCTCCTTGAGAACTAATTTTGCTCATCATTTCCATCTTATCATCATCATCTAAGCTTTCAATCAAGGATTGGGAAAGGGTCACTAGCACATGTGACACCAATCCAATATGGGATAGATTGGTTTCATGTTTTTCTTTATAGGATTTTATGTATCTTGTTATTAGATAGCCTTTTAAAACATGTTAGATATCTCATATGGATGTTGAATGGTGCTTATTGCTTGGAAACTAATCATGTTTGTATATGTTAGTTACTAACGATTTGCAGATTTCGATGTCCACAAAATGGCGCTAGAAGGAGGGCATATAAATCATAAATCAATTTCATCATTGTTTGATAAAAGCTTGTCCTA
>VDFB02381103.1:0-48404 GCA_007258455.2 Sequoia sempervirens | reverse complement strand
GTATAGTCAAATGGTGGTCGACATCATTAGTGGATAAATTATGCCAAGTATTGTCAATAATGAAAAGTGCGAAATAAATTATTGAGTTTGAAGATCATAATGTGAAATGAAATAAATTAGCTTTATTATTCTTTATTCTTATTTGCATAAATAATGTAAATAAATTAATTGAATGATGAAATAAATCATTTACTTAATCTATCATCTAAATGCAAATAAGAACATTATGTAAAGCTAAGACATATATTACTCCAGTTCTACATCAGTTTCAATTGAAGACTTAATGAGAAGGATGTGCATGGGCGGATTGATACAAACGAGGTGAAATTTGCGTGCTTTAGCCCACTTTTTCAGGGATTTCAGTCCAGTTCGAGTTGCCGATTGATTTCATGCTTTATGACTACCAGTTCGAGTTTGTGTTCACTCATTTTTGCATGAGTTTGAACCACTTTTTCAAGGATTTTCACTTGTGCTCGGATTTCACATTGTAATTGTCATCTTTTCACTTTCTGATGACTTTCAATTACTATTCATGCACTTTGGAGTGCCTTTCATATTGTATATATTGAAAAAGTTTATCTTTTTCAATCTAGTTCTTGTTTTTCAGCCGTTGCACTCTGCAAAGCGAATCATCTTGTAACTCAACATTTTTACAGATTAATACAACAGTGTTTTTTAAGGTTCAAATCGTGTTATTGCAGAGAATTCCTTCAAGTTTCAGTATTTTACAATTTGCCTTCAAGTTTCAAGCATCTTTGTCATGTGGGATTGATCGAAGTGATTATTGTGTTTGCAATATATGAAACCTTTAAATATTTCTCTCCTTAATGAATTCTGTATGCATCCAAGTTTAAATCTACTGGTTAAACATTGTGCTAATCAGTAATTGAACAGTCTAGTTGTGGAAATCATATTTTCCTTCTGTGATTGTTTCTTTAACAACCTTTGTTTAAAACATTCAAGTGTTTAAAACTTCCAGATCTAGTTGTGCGAATGAAAATAGTGAGTAATTGTTCTATGAGTTAAGTCTGCATGTTGAATTCTTCGGTGCATCACCATAGTTAAAGTTTCATAGTTTAGAATTCAGACTTAGTTTTTCTACCTCTTTCCCAGCCAAATCAGTTAGTTTTAGGAGGTTTTTCATCAGGGAACTAGCCCTCTCTGGAGATTGATTCTCAAAATTAGGCAACCCACAGGCCTGAGAATCATTCCATGTTTCAACAGATTGCTAGATTTAAATAATCGAGCGTTCGGGTGTAATCTGATTGACAACAACTGTTTCTTTTCTAGTTTAAGCATGACTACAGTTGAAGTCCTAGTGCACATACAGTGTTGACCCATTTCAAGTTTCCGTCCCTGGGTTGACAATGAAATGCACCTTCATGATGAGTAAGATGACTTAGTGTAAATGTCTAATCTCTAAGTCACAACTCTAAGGGCTTAGTTATTCAACCATTAGAGGAGGCCAACACCTACAAACCATGAATTCATTAGTTGTAGCTAACCATGGTCCACCTAGAATGAGTGGATATCCTATAAGGTTGACCTTTGACTGTAATACTATGAAGTCTTTAGGATAATCCCAAGAATCTAATGCAATAACTAAATCCTCATTGATCCCTTTAGGCTTGACTGTTGACCTATCAACCAACTGTATAACAGTTGGTGTAGGTATAAGGTTGGCTAATTCAAGTAATTGCATTGCCTCTTTAGTCATGGCATTTATTGTTTCCCATAAGTCTATCAAGGTGTTCTTGATAAGGGTCCCATTAATCTTAACATCCACTACTAGACTACTAGGGTTTGTGTATTTAGGGACATTTATATTCCATAGCATGATATCAACAAGGTTCCCTAGGGCATGAACTGTCTGAGGGTCCTTCCTTTTTCTCCCTAGTTTCTTAAGACATAGGTCCCTGAATGCCTTGGTATAGATTGGGATATCCTTAATAGCTTGGATGAGGGGGATCTTGATGTTAACATCCTTAAGTTGACCTAGTAGGTCTATCTCAATGTGGGTATGACATTTTTGAATGACTAAGCATTTAGGGAAAGGAGGCTCTAGACTTGAGGTGGTTTGGTGTACCTAATTTGACTCAAGTTCTAGAGGTGATTTGTCTAAAGCTTCAGTTGTAGGTTCCTCATCCTCCATCTCAATAATTTGGGGGATGAAGGTCCAAGTAGTTGTTTCTTTGACTTGAGGTGGACATCACTCACCTCTACCCCATAAGTGGGGTATTGCATAGCCTCGTTAGTATAAGACTATTGGAAAGGATTGTTGTTAGGGTTAGGTGTAGGTTGGGTAGGTAACTGTGGTGCTCTTGCTAGCTAAGCTGTTGGATTGGATAGATTAGGTATAATGGCTTGTTTTTGTGGCTAAGGAGGGAGCAAAGACTACTAGTAATTCATGTTTTGTTGCTGCCACTACTGGCCTTTTTGCCATTGTGGTTGCCATTGGCTTTGTTGTACTGACCATTGAGGATTATAATTAGAGCCTTGGAAACTTTGTTGTGGCCAAGCATTTACTTGCTAGTGGTTTCAATTTTGTTGAGGTTGTTTCCATTGTTAAGGTTTTTTCCATTGATTTTGGTTGTTTGATCAGGGTTGGGAATTCCAAGTAGAAAAAATCTGATTTCCAATTAGAAAAGATAAATTGAAGTTAAGAGGGTCATGTGGCATAGCTTTTCTTTGTTTCCATGGCCTTCTTCGAGCTATGTAAAATAGTTTTCCATCCTCTCCTTCAAGTGGTTGAAAATTAGGTTTCTCTATTTTTTCTTATTGAATACTAGCCACCCTCTTGCATTTACAGTTTTCTTTCGTTTGTTTCTAGCTGGGGCAGTATTTAGTGAGCATTGCTTTAGCCTCTTCTTGCTTCTTCTTTATATCGAGAGTCTCCAACTAATTTTCTAGGTGACTGGTAATGTCCTCCTTCATGTTGGACAACAAATTACTTATCTCTATCTTTGAAACCCCAGTAGATGATTTTCCAATGGTGGATGTCCTCTCTCCTCTTAGCTTCTTAGTAAAGGTCCTAGAGAAGATACTCTCTAGGAATTCCTTGAGTCTCAATAAGTTCAAGTATTAATGCTCTTTTCGACAAGGAATTCCTTGAGTCTCAATCCAAAGAGTAGATACTCTCCAAGTTAGTACACTTCGAACTAGTGTCAATTTCCAGGATCGAGTGGTTACAATGAGTAACTCAGGAGTTCAAAGTAAGATGGAATCTAAACCAACTTAATTGAGTTACAACTAAAAAGTAAAATAAATTGAGTAAAAGTATTCTTAATGATTAATCGTTTGATGAACAAACAAGTTCAAGTAATCTTTGGTGAGGATCATATAAAAGACCTTGTGTATAGTTGTATATCAATGTGGTACAATGCCCGAGGTATTTTAATAAACCAGTCAAGTCACAACTTAGCAAGTAAGCATTTATGTTTATGCAAGTTTGTTGTAAGATGGGACCAGTTGGTCTTCAAATGTGTTTATCCTTAGTCAACAAGATTTCACTGAATTGTAAGGAGTGGGATGTTACATATGGTATCAGAGCTACCAGGTTCAACACTTGGCCCTATGAGCTCATTATGTAAGTTTTTCCTTAAAACATTATCACTAGTAGATGTTTGAAAATTTCTTATGTCAGGGTGACAGAGAAAAGAAGAATAAGGAAAATAGTAAGACAGTCAAATTCCCAAAACTTGTCCAACTTTGGGACTAGGAAAGATTCATCCATGGAGGTTAAAACTCCTGAACCAACTAGTGAGGTATCCAGGAGGTAGGATAACCTTTAGAGAATCCTGATTGAAAACTAGAATTAAATATAGTAAAAATAATTGAAATAAAGAATGAGAGTTGGTATGTTTGAGTAAAGGTTAGAGACCATAATGGGTTGAAAAAGAAGCAACTCACAAAAGAAAATATGAGGAAAGAAAATGAATATTCCTAGTTTATAAGGCTATGAAAAGAATGAAAACACCAAGAATTTTTGAATGAACATTTCTTAGAAAATACGAAATTGCAAGGCTAAAACTTGGACAGTAAAGGAAGCCAACCAAACAGGAGCTCAAGAAGAGAAATGTTTGACTAAAGTTCAAATTAAAATTTCTAAGTTTGACAAATGAAAATTAAATCTGTGCTAGTCTTTTAAAAGATCATTTGAAGAATACTTAAATAACCTTGGAAAAAAAAGAGTTTGCAAGCTATCCCAAGGAGGGTAAGATAAGTCAAGCAATAGTCGTTCAATTATCAAAATCCAATAAGAAGAATGTTAAACCATTTCTACCAATTTGGAGAAAATAGAAGAATACGATGAATTCAACTTCTAAGATGATTCAATGTTTAATAAGTCTTGAAAACACCAAGGGTTGAGAATAAGAGAAGTATTTTTGAATTTAGAAAAGACCAGATAGAGATATGTATTCCATTCAACAGAATTTGTTGATGTATTCCTAGATTGGGAAAAACCATTGACTTCTCCATAAGATATAGTTTTCGGATCAAAATATTATACCTAAAGTTTCTTAAAACCACAAGGATGTTGGAGTTGAAGACTAAGCTATAGTAGCTATTAGTAAAAGATATGATTGGTTAGGAAAATTCAGAGGTGTTTGAACAAATAAGAGTGAAGTAATCATGACACAATACTATGAATTACTAGTGAGGAAGATAAATTTTTAGTTATCTTTGATACCTTGAGAAAAGGTTAGGTGGGATGCTTATTTAAGAAGGGTGAGTTATCGCCTATGAGTTTAGGGGATTGAAGTTATATAAACGAAACCATACCTCACATGATTTTGAGCTACCAGGAATTTTTCATGCTTTGTAACTCTGTATGCAATAAATTTTGGACAAATTTTGGAGTTATTAACAAACCAACAAGGTCTAAAAAGAATTGGTATTCAACCAATTTAAATGCTCGTTGGTAGAAATGGCTTGAGTTGAAATTGAACTATGAATTTGAAATTAATTATTAAAAGGGAGTGAGAAAAACAAGTTGTGGATGCCCAATGTTGAAGGAGACATATCTCCTTGATGAAATTTACTCATTACATTTTTTAAAAACAAGAGTGACAAAAGTTCAAGGAAGATATATTTTTTTAATTTGAATGGACTTCTAAGACACTGAGGAAGAACCTAAGTACCGGACTCAGAGGAGTTATGGAATGTGGTGTGATAATAAGTTAAGAAGAATCCATTTGAAGCATTGCATGGAAGAAAGTGTCAAATTCCTATAAGTTGGGAAAGCTAGAAGATCATAGGATTTTCCTTGGTCCAAAAATGCTATCAGAAAGGGAAGTGCAAATTAGGTTGATCAAGGAAAAGGTTAATGGGAGCCAATGTCTGACAGGAAAGCTTTGTCGATGTTAAGTGACTACAAAGAAAGTTATCAGTAATAGAAATAATGCTCGAATCACACAAGAACCACCAATATATTAATAGAAAGGTCTCTTAGGGAAAGGTCCAGTAGGACCAAATTGCCAAGGGTAGACCTACGATTGAAAATATAATGGGATTAAAATAGAGACTTCCCGATCCCCGCTTTGAATTTGAAATTGGAAAATTAAGACATTTTATTTTACTTTGTTATATGTTATGATACCTTACATCATCAGGGATGATGATTCTTAAGGGGGATGGTATGTTACACCCCACCTTAGATTTCTAAAATTACTTTTCACTTTATGGTAATTATTCTAATGAATCATGAGATTATGAAACTTTGAAAATTATATATTATGATGGAATTATGCAATGTTATGTTATTGGCTTATTGCTTTCAATAGAATGATGATGGTTACTTGATACTATGAATTTGATGAAATGCTATGAGATGATTCTATTTCTTTAAAGCAACTGATTAATGAAAATGCTATAAAATGATCTCGATGTAATGGTTTTTGGCTAATTATCATTTGTTTTCCTGAGTGGAAATGCAAGAATGATTGGAGAACCTCCAAATAGAGAGGGGGAGTATCACCTAGGAGAAGGGTAAAGATAAGATTCACTAGCAATGCCATCTAAGTCTCTTGTCACCTTGAAGATTAGGGTTTTGGATACCATTATTTTCTTTATAAGTTTAGGGTTTCTTGATTGTGTCTCGGGTAAGTTCTATCTTATCCCTATATAACCTAGATATTTTTGTGTTTGATTCAATTGCTAATCTACTAAGTTATAAGTTAAGCATCTTGCATATAATATTCAAAGATATGCTTTTCCACATTAGTTACTTGCTAATGCTTATGTATATATTCATATAAGCGTATGCATATAAAATACTAGAGAAAATAAGGTAATACATTCATGAAATTATATACTTATACTTTTCCTATTATATAAGAAGGTTATAAATATATGCTATCTAATAGATGCATGCTTAGTAAAGCGTGACAATGGATAAATGTTTGTTGGTTCCAATAGGTGAAATGTGGGTTGTCACCAATAGAGTGGACTGCCACCTTATGTTTCTTTACCTTATAATAACATAAAAGATTTAATACTTTGTATAAGTATGTAAGAGGTTTGTTTAATTCTTATCAGGGTGTAGTTGTGGTACTTGTGTTAGCTCAATTCTCTAATAAGAAGAGCACGTCTATATTATAAGCTTAATATAGACTGTGTCGTGTATGCTACAAAGGTGGTAAGTAATAGTTTGGTTGCAAATATTTTCCTCTAATACTATTGTTACCTATTTTTCACTATGAGCTCAAATAGGTAGAGCTGAATCGAATTCATCATTGATAGGAATTGTTATGAGTGGTGAGAAATGTGGCTCCCATAAGGGTTGATCCATTTTCGATCGGAATTGGGACCATCCACGAACTAGGAATGTTTTTATTTCTGGTGCAAGTGCAGTGCGGGAGGTAGGACCATTCTGGTGCGGAGACGGAATAAATGTTGCACCTTTCATTTTCCTTTGCATGTGGAAGCAGGAGCGAAGTTGTGTTTGACTTGTAACCTTAGCCTTGGCGAGATGGGAACAAAGTCAGAACGTAGATACCTCCTGTGTCCAGTTTAGGATCTTCCCCGGGTCCAGTTCCGAAAAGGCTGCGGGGGCGGAACAAAATGAGAACGGGACACATTTTCATTTAGTGCAGTTTCATATATGGTCTGGGCTTCGAAAAGAATTGAGGTAGGCTCGGGACCGGGATCGAAACTGGATAAGAACCAAAACGGAGTCGAAAGTGGGACCGAAATGGGAACCGAATTAGAACTAATTGTTAGTTCCCACATTAAACTTCCACTCCGGATCTGGTTCCGACAAAAAAAATGACCAAAACACGACACAAGAGGATGGGGCGGAGACAAAACCGAAATGAAACTTCACAAAGTTCGAAGTTCGATTCCAGGTCCAGATCCGGTCTTGACCAAAAAGAAAAGAACAAAATACCAGCACAAGGGAAGTGAGACTGGAGCGAATACCAGACCCGACCCAAAGGAACAAAGAAAATGAGAAAGGAAGCGAGCGGAGATGGAGTCGGGACGAGAACATAAAATGGAAACTTGAAATTTCATACTTTTGTTCCAATCCCAGTTCTGCTTCCGCGCGAGCAAACAAACAAAAAACAAGGAAACAACCAACAGAACAAAGGAGAAACAATAGAGAAGGCGGAGTCGGAGTCGGGATGACACCCAAATGAAGCGGGGAACCGGGATCGGGACAAAACCAGGAACATGAACCTTGGAAAAGTTTTTGTTCTGGTTCCGGATCCGACAGAGACAAAAAAGAAAAGAAAAGAAAAGAAGCAATGCGAGGTTCAGTAAATGGAGGTCATACCTCAGTTTTTTTTTCTGTTTTTCTCTAATAAAAGAAATGCCTCCCAAAGGTACAGCCAACACCAACCATGGTGGCCTCCAAGTAGAAGGAGAAGTCAACAAAGAAGAAACAAAACATTACTTACAGTTGCGGCTATGGGAGCCTGAAAACATTTTAGAATGGAGTCAGGAAGCATAAAATCAATTTACCATTCAATAACAGGAGAAGATAAGTTTCAACCTCCTAGCATAAGAGCGAAGCACATAATGGTGTAAAATGGGTCAAACAACAGCATGGCAGCGCAAGTTCTCTCTAGAAAGGCCAAATGATGAATGAAAGAAAATGATTAGGGTTCAAGTGTTTTGACTTGAAGCCCTAATTCGAATTATGATGCATTTTTTTTTAAATTGGTTTTTTATAAAATCATTTCATTTTATTGAGGCCATGGTTTTGAATTTTATGTCAAAAAGCCTAATGTATATGGAGCCTGTGAGTTTCAAGGACTTATCCATTTTATTGCATTATTTTAGGTATAGAATTGAGGATTAATATTTTTAATCTCTAATAATATGTTTGCATGATGTTATTTTTTTGTAAAGTCAATTAATTAAATGATAATCTATAAATCATTTAATTAATTAGACTCTTTTGAATGCAAACATAAACATGAAGTTAATCCTTAATCATGCATGATCAACAAAGCATGAAGTTGGAGTTTGACTATAGCCTCAAGTTAGAGATGCATGTAATGTGCTAATTTTAGATTGTTCATGGAGGAGATAAACATCAAAAATACTAAAAAAAAATTCGCTCATGCACAAGTGGAGCTTCAAGGTTCAGTTATTCAGTTCATGTAGATAGTGAGACACTGCTTTCAGTTTCACGTCAGTTCACAAGATATTTTGGTCATGCGCATGGAGAGGTGGAGTTTTCTAGACACAGAGTGCAGTTTGCTTCAATTTTGGGCTATTTTTATCAAGATTTCCTCTTTTGCTCGGGATTTTCCTTGGAGTTATCATTTTCATACTGAAATTGAATTTCAGTTTCACCTTCATGCATTTTGGAGTTGCATCTCATTGTATATATTGGAAATTTTTTATCTTTTTCCTCTAGTTCTTGTTTTTCAACCTTTGCATTCTGCAATTTGAATTATCATGTAACTCAGCTTTATTTATAGATTAATACAATAGTAGGTTATTACAGGTTAACCAAGTTTCATTAATTTGCAGAGCTTTCCTTTTACCTTTCAGTACACTAAAGTGTTTGCCTTCAAAATCTCAGGTGTCATGCTGTGTGAATGATTTGATAAGGAATCTATCGTGTTTTAATTTCAGGAAACCTTTATTTTCCAATCTCATTCACATGTGCTTGTATGCAAGAAATTTTTAGTTCTACAGGTTATATGTTGTGCGTCTGACTTATTTTACTATTTTAGTTGTGAAAATGTTCTTTTCCTTCAAAGATGGTAATACAGTCAATCCTTCATATGAATTATTTATGTGGTTAAACTTTTTAGATTCAGTTGTGCGAATAGGATTATTGAAGAGTAATTGTGAAACAAGTTGCATGCAGTATCGTCATTTAAGTGCATAGTCAGTACATAAATTAGTTCTTGCATTCATTTCAGTACCTTCTTTCCTTTTCCCAACCAGTTTCATTGATTTAAACCGAAGAATAAATAGGAAGCCGACCTAGAATCCAGAGGTTCAATCTCATTATAGGTCACCCACAACCTGAGTTTGATCCAATGTTTCAACAAATTGCTGAATTTTATCATTCAAGCATTCAGGTGCAATTTTTTTGACAACAACTATACCGTGGCTTCAACCAATTGATTGTAGCGCTATCGTCACTACTCTTATCTACTAAAAGAAATTCAATTTAAGCTTAGATAGCTTGTGAATGAACCTTGGGGGGCGAATATAGAGATTTTTTTATCTTCTTTTAACAGATTTCATAACCGTTTCTAGCTTAAAAATCCATATTGAACTACTCTTGGAGGGAATATGGGGGATATCAACTATATTGGTTGGTGGAAAAAAAATGATTTTAGGATTTTTCTTTCAACCTATTGGGTAACCACTTTCGAGGGGTGGTATCGAGGAGTCTCAATTTGGGGAAGGGAGGACATAAGGTTACTAATGTCAATCTTATTTTGGATCTTCCCATGTCATTGATTGGTAATAGTGGCTCCTACTAACTACACCAAATAAATCATACTTGAGGAGGGTTATTATGAAATTTTCCTGGGGAAGAAGTTTTGGTGCTATCATTTGTGACATGGAGATTTTTATTTGACCCATATTGGGTGCTCCTTGCAGGAGTGCTACTTTGTTTGGTGTTGCACCATTCTCTAGTAAAAAAATGGATGATGAATTGAAGAAGGCAAACAAAAATTTGGCAATGAAATGGCATCCTTACAAGAATCCAAATTGTTGGTGTAATTAAATATCTTGTACCTTGTCCTAGGTCATAATTACACCTTAGTTAAGTTTACTTAGGGACCACATAGGAGGTTGTTGGAGAATCTCCACTTTTGGTGGACTTGACATGTCATTACCTCATCATTTCCACCTTTTATGGACATATCATGTGATTATCTCTCCATCTTTTGTGGAGTGATAAGTCTTCCTAGTTGTCTCATGTCATAAGATTCTGACACTTGTCATAATCTTATGCCCTCCTATGTTCTCACCTTGGCTATTTAACCAAGGGGTCTCTCATTTGTAATCAATCATAATCAGCATATCATATTAATGACATTGAATACAGTTTATTCTTGTCATAATTTCTCTCTCTTTCTTGTGCTTTCCATTTGGTCCATAGATCTTGGGTGGCGTCCATAGCCAATTCTAACATGGTATCAGAGCGTGTTTGGAGCCATTGGAGAGTCTTTTTCTGAAGAGAGATTCCAGATCTGAGGAGGTTCCGTTCGTGGCTCTTTGTTGCAGGTTCAAATCCGAGCTTGTGGTGCAAATCTGAGCACACCATTGTGTCCTGAAGGTTCGAGATAGTCGATTTTTCCTTTTGTTTCGGCCCAAATCGGAGCTACGGTGGCCAAATCTATGAGGGTTTGAAGAAGAGTGGTTGCCAGATCCGGAAGGTAGCTGCAATTTTGGAGCTTTTTGGGTCAAATCCGACCCTGCCATCGCGTCCAGAAGGGCCAAAAACCCTAAGATCGACTATCAAATCGTCCGATTCGGAGCAGTTGTCCGGTGAGACAAAAATTTTTTTGCCCAGAGAGCCGTACGGCCCCCCAGGTCGTCATTAATGTTGGTACGATTTTCTGAAATTTTTTTTATATTCCATCGAAATTTTTTTGAAATTTTTTTTTAGAAAAATTAAAATAAAAATTATTGTAAATTTTTTTTTGATTTTAAAAATCAAAAATTAAAAAAGGGGGAAAAGATCTCTGCGGATTTTTCCGCAGTACCTCTCTGCGACAGTTGCAGGGTACCGCACGTACCCGCGGCCCCTGCAGATCTGCCACGTGGAGGCTTCCCCACCATCCACGGGCCCCCTCATTCAAATTCCGGCGGTCTCCACATAAAATTCCAGGCGGCCTCCAACAAAAAATCCGGCGGCGATCCAAAATAACCGGCGGCCGAAGATTCTTCAGAATATTCCACATTCGGCGGCAAAGTTTTCAGAGAATATTCCGTCTAGACTAAAGCATATTCCGTTATTTTTTTCCGGCAGGAGCGACGGCGCGCGTGACGGGCATACGACCGTCAAATTTAACACAGTGTATTGCTGACGTCAGCAATACGTCATCGATGACGTCAGCGATCTTTTGAAAATTTTGCCCCCTTCACCATTTGAGTTTTTGATTTTGCAGTCAATCTTTGAACGCTCATATCTTGCTCATTTTGACTCCTTTTTTCGAGCAATTTTTTTTTGATTTGGGCTAGAATTTCGTGCTCTATGCACTGGTGCAATCAGTTTTTGGTTTTGGTGCTTGGTTTTTCCAAAATTTTCAGATTCTCACAGGTGTTGCTGCTTCGTCCTCGTTTTGAGAACTTCAGAAGCTCATAACTTGCTCCTACGGTAACATTTTTGAGTGATTTTTTTTTGAAAGTGCATGATTTTTCCTGTACTTCTCAGTGGTATGATCAGATTGATCTTATTTTGCACCAAAAATTGTATTTGATACTATGGCCTATTTTGGCATTTGTAAGCACTAAGATCAAGTCTAGCTTGCTATTCTTGGCATCTAGCAACTGTAAAAGCACTAAATATAAAGTGCCAAATCAAAAATTGCTTGGGGGGTTTCTTGATTGAGTGATTTGGGGGGGGGTCTCTTGGTGCATTGCCTTGATCTGTTTGCTTTGCTCTTTCACTCTCATGGATCATTCTAAGGTTCCTTTGCTCACATCATATAATTATTCAACATGGCATCAAAATGCATGGAATATACTAATGACAGAAGGTCACTCTCTATATGTTGAAAATAAGGTACCTCAACCTACAGATGATGAGAAAAAGTTAAAATGGATGATCAAACATGCCAAAGCTCTTGGGTGTCTTCGTAGACTTGTTTCTCAAGATTTGTTGTTTCAGATTGAATCATGTACAAATTCTCATGAAGCTTGGGAAAAATTGAAAACATTGTATGGTACAAAAGATGAAGTAAGAGGCTATCAAATTGATAATGATTTGATGAATCTTGATCCTAAGAACTTTGACAACATCCAAGACTACATCACTAAGGTCAATGATCTAAAAGAGCAATGTAAAGCATGTGGAATTGATAAGAAGGACATCCAGTTGGTGTACAATACAATGAACAAGCTTGGTCCTGATTATGCTTCTTTTGTTTCTAGCTTTCATACTCATCGATTGACTATGGGGTCTGCATACACTACACCTTCATTTGCATCATTTTCTGAGATGTTGATACATGAGCAACAAAAGCTTATCTCAATGGGTCTCATCAAGACTTCTAAATCTCAGGCATTGGTGGTTAATCAAGTGAAAGAATCAGAATCAGATAAGAAACAGAAGAAAGCAAAGAATAATCAACATTCAGATCAAGTAAAGGATAAACCACATTCAGATCAAGAAAAGAAAAAATCTTCTTCAAAAGGAGAATCATCTAAGAAGGAGAGACCTTTTTGTGCATATTGCAAGAAGGATGGACATGAAGAACATATTGTTATAAGCAGGATATTGATGAGTTGAAAAATCTTCTCAAAGGAATCACAATTGATTTGCCTTCTAGAATGTCCCAATCTTCTTTCTCCTTCTACTTTAAAATAGTCTAAAAAGGACAAATGTCAAAACATATATCGGATATAAAGGACAAGCTCTTTGTGCTCATTCAAGTCCGGGATCAGGAGATGACTTCTAGATTCAGGAGCATCACATCATATGGCATCTTACATACTATCTTCTCTTCATTTCAACCTTGTTCTATGTCTCCTATCTTGATGGGAAACAATACATACATGAGTGTAACAGGGAAGGGATCTATTAGCATTAGGGAAAACACTTTTCAGGATGTCTTGTGTGTTCCTCATTTGACGAACAATCTACTTTCCATTTATCAGATTACACATGGTGGAGATGGAAGAACTGTGGAGTTCACTCCTGATTCTGTTATCATTCGTGACTTGGAGACTAGAGATGTCATTGCTACTGGGGTGGTTGATCATTCATCTCGGTTGTATTCCTTTGCACAGTTTGCTTCTGATGATGACTTTGTTCCTTCAGCTGTTGGTCACATACACCATGATTCTGAGGAGACATTTGGTTTTTTGAACTTGGGTATACTCACATCAGATCCAGTACTTGAGCCATGCATTTCATCTCCTCCACCTACTGTTGCAGTTGATGATGCTTGTGTTGCTACAGTTTTGGCTCCTAGTGATTTAGTGCAGCAAGATATACATTGTCTTCCAGATATGGCTACTTTGGATGATTTCCTAACAGGTATTTCAGACTTGTTTGTGGAGTCTCATCTTGCAGATTTGGAGGACACCATTGATAGCATTCATCTTCTCTTTGATGAAGATGAACCTTCTTCAATTGTTGTGAGGGAACACTTTGACCCTCTTGTTCATTCTCTACATGATCATTCTTCTCAGTTTGGCGTGAGTGTGGATACTTTTGGACAGCATTTGGGGGAGGCTTCTTTGTCTTCAGAGGGGATACCATTGTCTTTGGATAGTGCTCTACATTCATCTCTACTAGATGTTGGATTGTACTCTTCAGCAGTGTGGCCTAGAACGCCTGATTGGAGTGGTTCAGCTTTCTGCATCGACATGGAGACACTTGAGCATGCTTCAGAGACAACATCATCGCACATCATACATCTTGACATCTTGCATACATCCTTGGTTTTGTTTCTTCCTAAGGGGAGGAACGTTGTTCGGCGAGATTGGATCATCTTCAGCATTCAATGTCGAGCTTCTACCATCATTGCAGGAGACTCAACATTGAGGGGGGGCTGCCTTGCTTCTCTTCTACTTCTCTCTTATGGGGGGGTCTTTTTCCTCACATGGGGTTTTTACCTTCTCATTCTTCTTTGAGAGCATTTATTTTTGTATTTCATCTCTCTTTTGAGGGACATCCCATGAGGTTTCTCCTTTCGTTTGTGAGAAGTGCATTGGTGCATTGTTTGTACATGGGTACCTAACATGGCCTAGTAAGTAGGACCATCTTGCATTTGTTGCATTTATTACTTTTCTCCTAAAAGTTGCACTTAAAGAGTGTTAGTGTAATTAAATATATCTTGTACCTTGTCCTAGGTCATAATTACACCTTAGTTAAGTTTACTTAGGGACCACATAGGAGGTTGTTGGAGAATCTCCACTTTTGGTGGACTTGACATGTCATTACCTCATCATTTCCACCTTTTGTGGACATATCATGTGATTATCTCTCCATCTTTTGTGGAGTGATAAGTCTTCCTAGTTGTCTCATGTCATAAGATTCTGACACTTGTCATAATCTTATGCCCTCCTATGTTCTCACCTTGGCTATTTAACCAAGGGGTCTCTCATTTGTAATCAATCATAATCAGCATATCATATTAATGACATTGAATACAGTTTATTCTTGTCATAATTTCTCTCTCTTTCTTGTGCTTTCCATTTGGTCCATAGATCTTGGGTGGCGTCCATAGCCAATTCTAACACAAATAAGAAGGAAAAGGAGGTTGTATTTAAGGATATTTCATTTACCTCCAAGAAGAGACCGACAAGATATAGTTGAAGGTGTATACGCTAAGTAAGAACAACCAGTTTGGAGGATGGTCCATGGTATATATCTTATTGCGTATGTGATTAAGAGAGAAGCGTTGCAAAAAAAGAGAGCCCTCACTAGTTAGAGAGAGGGGATTGCTCTCAAACAACTACTGAGTAGTGAGCAGTCATGTAGTCTTTTATTTTTTCTTTCTAAGTTCATTGTGTAAAATGTTTTTCCTAGACCTGCTCAAACATGAACAAACAATCGAACATTAGTCCATAAACAAGTGTAAACAAGCATTCCCTATGAAATTCATTCAAACATAAGAACATGAAAAACAAAGTAAAATACTATTCTAATGCTCAAACTAGCATCCCATAGGGGGATTGGTGCTTCTTTGATGCGGAAAGAAGCCCTTTCCCAATCCCTTGATAAGCTTGATGATGGATGTGTAATTCTTGATGCAAAATGTCAATAACCTAGCTATGGATGATGAAATACTATGCTAACTTGGATGAAATTATTGATGCTTTGAATTCAAATGACTATAATGTATTTGCATGAAGTTGTGTGTCCTCAAATCAATAGAGAAGGCCTCTATTTATAAGGAAGAAGGATTGAAGAGTGAAGAATGGGGATAATGTGGGATTAAAAAAGGGACCAATGGCATTGTGCCACTTGTCAACATGCTAATGAAGGGAGGTGGAGCACATTTTGAACAATGTGCATGTTAAATGCATGTAGTTGAGATTTGAAAGCCAAGAGGTGGCTTGTGTAAGAGGAAGTGTAAGAGCCTTCAATGCAAAGGTGGAGGACAAAAGTCCTTTGGGAGGGAGAATTCAAATGGGTGGAATATTCCAAGAATATGCCATATTTGAATGAAAATAGGGTAATTTTAAATCAAATAAATTAATTTACATGTGCAACTTGGTTAGGTTGACTTACCCAAGGGTGGAGTTAAAAGCTAGAGGAATGGGGGATTAGTGTTAGGAGCTAATTAATCTAGGATTAATTAACTTAGATGAAATTAGTTTGATTGTGACATTTAATTTAAATATTTGAGTTTATTTAAATCAAATGAGAGGATATTGGGACATTAGTATTTTAATTAAATATATTGATTTATTTAATTAAAGGGGATGAAAATAGGATTTAATTAAATAAAATTGGTTTATTTAATTAAATGAAGAACATTAGGATTTAATTAAATAAAGTTTATTTATTTAATTAAATGGAGAATACATGATGAAATAATTTGATAAAGTGTATTATCTAATTTTAGGAGGAAGATTTAATGAATTTAATTAATTAAATAAAGATTATTCAATTAATTGGTTAGTGTGGAAGTGATTAAGGAAGAATTGGTGTTAGTTAATTAGAATCAAGTGCATGATATTGATTAGGATATTTCAAGTGTCTACACATTGTTGTTCATGAAAGTTTGAGATGGGAGTATTAAAACCAACTAGTGAGTAACGATATCTATATTATTTCCATGATTGATTCTTTAGTTGAATCTTTAATCGACTATGCTGAGTTATTAAATTTGTGGGTTCTTAGAATGGGTTAATTCTTTGAAACCAATTAAGAGTAATCATTTTCAAGTTTCCATTGTTGCAAAATAATTATTTTGGTTGGTTGATGATATTGACCTGTTGGGGAATGTGAGATGTTTCTAAAAGAAAAGTAAATAATTAAAATATCTTGACAAATTGTGAATATTTTTTATATGTAGACGCTTTCACTTGAGTTCTTGAATGAGCATATTGTCAACAAAATTGAAACCATTATTTTTTGAGGGTTTTATACCAAAATTATGAAGCTAAGAGTTAAAGAAGAATAAAAGAAGTCTTAAGCTTAGCTTGGAGACTTGATAGGGATTAGAATACCTTGTTTTCCTTTTGGAATGATTTTGAAATGGTTCTTGGAATGAATACCTTACACTTGGGTCTGGGTTAGTTAATTCCTTCAATGGTTTTATATTAAGTGGAAAACACCCAGGAAGGAGTATTTTATGTTGATTTATACTATTTAATGACCAGTAAGGTCAAGTATTAATGCTCTTGTCGACAAGGAATTCTTGCTCTTGTCGGCAAGGAATTCCTTGAGTCTCAATCCAAAGAGTAGATACTCTCCGAACTAGTGGTAGTTTCTAGGACCGAGTGGTTACAATGGGTAACTCAGGAGTTCAAAGTAAGAT
Source organism: Sequoia sempervirens (assembly GCA_007258455.2). NCBI lineage: Eukaryota > Viridiplantae > Streptophyta > Pinopsida > Cupressales > Cupressaceae > Sequoia > Sequoia sempervirens. The sequence goes on along the minus strand of VDFB02381103.1, from coordinate 31,263 downwards.
AGAATCTAAAACAACTTAATTGAGTTACAACTAGAAAGTCAAAGAAATTGAGTAAAAGTATTCTTAATGATTAGCCATTTGACGAAGAAACACATTTAACTTAATTATGTTAGTACACTTCGAACTAGTGGCAGTTTCTAGGACCGAGTGGTTACAATGGGTAACTCAGGAGTTCAAAGTAAGATAGAATCTAAAACAACTTAATTGAGTTACAACTAGAAAGTCAAAGAAATTGAGTAAAAGTATTCTTAATGATTAGCCATTTGACGAAGAAACACATTTAACTTAATTATGTTAGTACACTTCGAACTAGTGGCAGTTTCTAGGACCGAGTGGTTACAATGGGTAACTCAGGAGTTCAAAGTAAGATAGAATCTAAAACAACTTAATTGAGTTACAACTAGAAAGTCAAAGAAATTGAGTAAAAGTATTCTTAATGATTAGCCATTTGACGAAGAAACACATTCAAGTAATATTTGGTGAGGATCATATAAAAGACCTTGTGTACAATTGTATAACAATAGGGTACAATTCCTGAGGTATTTTACTAAACCGGTCAAATCACAACTTAGCGATTAAGAATTTATGTTTACACAAGTTTATTGTAAGATGGGACTAGTTGGTCTTCAAATGTGTTTATCCTTAGTCAACAAGATTTCACTAAATTGTAAGGAGTAGGATGTTACACCCTCCCCATTCAGTCCACTTGCAAAATCCTTGGGGGCATCTATACCCCCTCCATAAATGTTTGTACACTATGAAAATTATAAATGATAGGAAATGTATAAATGCTAATAGAGTAAAAATGATATCAAGCACACAACATACAACACTCATGGAAGGCAATAAATGAGAATTAATTAAAGGTTTTAGGAGGCCATACACAAATATAAATCAAACCTTCATGGAGGAGGGCCCTACCTCCTCCACCCGTGCCGAAAATCCTAGACCGCACTAGGGATTTTTTTAGTGGTGAATCTTTTCCAATTGGTGAATAGTACATATCAACCAAGTCAAAATTGGCGAATAAATAACAACCATCAGGGTGGCCAAATCACTCAGATTTTATGAATTATCGATCTAATGCATTTCCATTTTCCATCGATTTATTTTATGAGGTATATTTAAGTAATATTTTTTCCATAACAAACTATGTGTTTCAAATGGATTGATTAATATTTTTGCCTAAAATGTTGGAAGCATGTGTTAATCACCTACATATTTTCCAATACTATTAAAGCAACATTGTGTATCAGGACACGTTTCACCAACATCATTAAATGTTCACTGCATGTGAAGACCCATTTTTCCAATTAAAATTTATAAATAGTTGCTTATGAGGACCCATTTCACCAATAACATTAAAAAATAATTACATTTGAGGACACATTTCGCTAATTACCATGACACCTCCATGCTAATCATAGGGCCATAATCACCTTGAAAAGTACAACGTATGTGTTCCTTTGACGTTTGATTCACCCAACACTTAAATGTATCATTGTATAATTACACGATATTCACCAAATTTTTACTATACCATTTAAAAATCTTGTAATATTCACCAAATATGGATTGATATAAATCAATCGAAACTCTGATTTACTCTTACACATTTTTTTTAGTTATGAACTTGTGAAATCCTTATTCAGAATTTGGACTTGGAACCTTAAACTTACAACATAGGCATTCTTGCATTAATAGATAGAAAGTCAATGAAAACCTAAAGGTAAGTGATCATTTCTTCATAGTGTTAAAATATTTTTTATCTCTTTTCCATTCTTGCTTCAATATTAAAGATGCTATTGAGTAGGGAATGGGATCTATATTTTATGTCCTTAAACAAGAAGGCATTTTTTCCCAGCTTTTATTCAAAGTGAGAGTTCAAGATGTCAAGCAACAAGTGCAACAAGGGTAAGACTCCTCAGGGTGGTGAAGGGACTGGGAGGCCATCAAAATTCCCAAAACACAAAGTTACCATAAAGTATTACTTTGGAATTGACAATATTTATGATCCATCAGATCAAGATGGAGCTACATCATCAACTCTTGCACCAAATATTAATGAAGAAGGCATTCACAATACCTCACTGGAAGGTGTGATTGAGTTAATTGAGTCAAATGAGGATGGAAATACAAAAAAATATGTTTAAAGGGATACTACGGTTAGCCAGAATGAGATAATTGAATTGGATGAAAATTCTAGCATCGTAGATGATGTTGGTAGCAAGAAAAGAAAAGCTAAATAAAAAACAGGGTGTGAGTGGGAAATGACAAGGAATTTTCATATTGATTGGGTGTCAAAGTACCCATTTATTGTATTAGTGGAGAATGCAAAAAAAGATGAACCTCCAATAGAATGCAAGTGTAAGATTTGTAGTTGGAAATATTAAAGAGACAAGAAGTTACAACTAAAGCTTGACACTATAGAAAAGCATATCGGTAAAGTTTATGAAAAAAAAATCATAGATGAAAAGGAAAAATCAGTAGTAAGATGGAAATCAGAGGAAGAATGTCTTCATGTTAAGTATGCCTTGGAATATGATGAGAATATGAAAATGATAGTGAATCTTGTTGCATGTGGAGGTTCAATTCAAGCTCAACTTGGAAAGGTAATGGCAACAACACAACTAGCAAAAAATGTTTAGATGAGTGTTTTTTTCCATATTTTATCGAGAGGGAATCTTATGAAAGACTACCCACAATATAGTAATTTATTATATTTTTTGGGTGTTCCTCACTTTCCTAGCACACATTGGTCAATAAACGTTGGATGGGAATGGATAAGTTGTCTTACTGAGGTAGAAAAACAAGATTTATAGGAGAAAATAAAAGGGTCAAAATTCATTACATTATCTTTAGATGAAGTTACTATGGTAGATAGTACTTCTTGGGTCTATATGCATGTGTATACTGTACAACATGTCTGCAAACCTCATCTTCTCTGTGTTCATAAAATGAAGGATAGTTCAACATCACAAATATATTTGAAGTAGTTAAGAAATCTTTGAATGAAATTGGAGGTATGGATGACTTGAAAATTTCCAAAAAGTTGGTGTGTGTAGGAGCTGATAGAGCTGTTATAGTGCAAGGTCACATGAGTGGTCTTTGCATAAAGTTACAAACTACTTGTGCACCATACATGCTTGGCATTCACTACATGGCCCATAAAATAAGTTTAGCATTTAGAATTGTAAGCAAGTATCTTCCAATATCAAAAGCTGAAAATATAGTTTGTGAGCCCTATGCATACTTTTACTGAAGTCTTAAATATTTTACATAATTCCAAGGAAACAAGCTTCTTAAGGATTTTGATACCAGATGGATCTCCTTACATGGACCAACACAATGAGTTCTTTTAGAATATTGATCCTTGATTGGAATAATGTACAGACATCACAACACAATAGACAAAGCTCCTAACCTCTTACATAGGTTAAGGGATATAGAGACACTCTTAACTTTAGTTGGTCTTCTCCCCATGCTGGATGAAATGAAAAATATTGTGAAGAAAGCCCAAGATAAAACTATGTATATCTATGAATATACCAAACTACGTAGAATTACATGCATGACCCTTGATAATCTATGTCTAGATCTAATAAATTATGCATCTCAAAGTCCAAATTTTGTAAGCTGGCAGTTAATTACAAATTTGAATAAAAATTATTTATAGTTTAATGCAAGTAGGTAGTTATGTGTCTTTTTACGTGGATTTGAGATACCAATGCACCATTGTACGATCGTCAGGTGCTCTACTAGAGAATTACCTATTACAAAGGAAGATTTTAATGACATTGTTAAATATGTTAGTGTTAATTTAAAGGAAATTGCAAATTCTCTTTCATTGGAGATTTATCAATGATTCCCTCGAGATGAAATACTTGAAGCCATTTCTATTGTGTATCCTCAATTTTGGACTCTAGGCAACAAAGATAGCCTAGGATTTTTTCATCAAAAATTAGTTACCTTGGCCAAACACTTTTCAAAAAGTTCATAATATAATGGATAGAAAATAGGAGGAATTATAAATGAAATTAAGCTTAGAGAACACGCTAGGAATTTTGCATTAAGTACTAACAAATGGTTCTAACCAATTAGGTTCAAATTTCCCTTTGTTATTATGATCCAACTGATTCTTTTGATTCTCCTTGAGAACTAGGTCTCCCACTTGAAAGTTTTGACCCTTGGTTTTCTTGTTATAGCTTCTATGAAGATGATTCTAATATGCTTACAAATGATTAAGTGCTTGTAGATGTCATTCATCCAATAATTATAGCTCATTCAATCTAGACATCTGATACTCTTCATCATCAATCAGGTGTTGCAATGGAACCCTTAGCAATAAGAGCTCAACCTTAATGGGTAAGATGGATTCAATTCCATAAATCAAGAAATATTGAGTGGCACCAGTAGGTGTTCTGATACTCATTTGATAAGCCCATAAGGTAGGATTTAGTTGCAAGTGCCAATCCTGGCTAGCGCAATTAATAATCTTTTTCAATAGTTTCAAGATAGTCTTGTTAGATGCTTCAACTTGACCATTCCCTTGAGGGTAAAAGGGCGTGGAAAAATGATTCTAGATATGAAATTGGGTGCAAGTTCCTATACATCATGTTTTTAAAGGGTGTTCCATTGTTTGTGATAATGGATCGAGGAACACCATATCGATATATTAGGTATTTTAGGATAAACTTGGATATTTTCTTACCTATGATATAAGTCAAGAGAATGGCTTCAATCCACTTTGTAAATTACTCGATGATAGTAATGATAAACTTATGGCCATTGGATGATGTGGGTGAAATCTTCATGCAGAGTAGGGGTATGGAATGGTCAAACTCAATCAAACATCCACTCACAAGAACCTTTAGACATCAATCTATTGGATTTCCTTCTCAAACTGCCATTGTTCCTTGTAGTCTTTCAAAATGACCTTTTTAGCCATAACTTGTGGAGAAAACATGATCTTCAAAATGCAAAAATAGTTTTAGATACCCTTTTGGCTCATATAACACATATTTGGAAATGAGGTAGGGTTTCTTTGTACAAAAGGGCTCAAAATTTGACTGTCCTCCTTCTTATTAGGCCTAATGGGGCAATTAGGCTTGGTAACAATTGAATTTTTGGGCTCTAGGGTCTTTGATCCTATTCAAAAACTTTCAACACATCACTCATGGCCTCAACAAACTACTCTCTCCTCATGGATCATCCTACAAATAGCCTTACAATAAATTCTCCAAGTCTCTAGGGTTCCTATGTCTAATACATGGAGATATTAGACCATCAAAGCATCTTCACACATGCAAACATCCTCTCTTGCCTATGCAAGTTTGAAACATTGAAATACATGCCAAAATAGTCCATTCCACCAATTTTGAGGAGTTTCTATTGATGGAATGGAGAGTTAAGCATTTTTCTTGATCACTGGTTACCCTACCTAGGGTTTCAACCAGTCAGGAAAGAAACAAGCACAAATTCCTTAATTCTTAATGAAATTGCATGCAACAAAAAGTAATGGAAAGTAGAATCACTGTACTTTCATCTCTAATTGATTTCAAATTAGTACAGGATCGTACAAATCTGTACCACACCAAATAGCAGCAAGAAATGTAGAAGAATGTAGAAAACATAAGTATTTTTATTGCTTCAACTCTAAAACTTCAACAACCAACCTTCTCTTCGATGATACAATCAACTCCCATGATTTGTAACTAAATTTCCTGCACCATTATAGCCCTTATACTCAATGCATTTGCCACTTTGTTAGCCTGCCCTTTCTTATGCTTAATGGTGAAAGTAAAACCTTGCAAATACTCAACCCATTTAACATGCCTATGACTGAGTTTATCTTGACTATTCAAAAATTGGAGGGCATGATTGTCAGTATACACTATAAACTCCTTAGGAAGTAGATAATCTCTCAATTTCTTTAGTGCTTGCACCATTACATACATTTCAAGGTCATTGGAAGAAGACCTTTACTTGGCTTCATTCAATTTCTCTCTGAAGAAGGCAATAGGCCTATTTTCTTGACTTAGGACAACACCTATGACATGGCCACTTGCATCACATTCAATGGTAAAGACCTTATCAAAACTAGGAGAATCCAATATAGGCTACTCAACTACCCTCTTTTTCAAATATTCAAAACTCCTATCAGCCTCACTAGACCAAACAAACTTCTTCCTTTTATCACCCTTAATAGTATCAATCATAGGAGCACAAACATGACTGAAACCTTTTATAATTTTTTTGTAAAAAATAGCTAAACCATGAAAACTCCTTACCTCAGCCACTGATTTAGGTGCAGGCCAACTTAGGATAGCCTCAACCTTGTTGGGGTCCATCTTCAAGGTGCCATTGGTGACCACAAAATCAAGATATACCAACTTTGTTTTCAAGAACTCACACTTCTTCAAGTTTATCATTAGTTTCTCTTCATGGAATCTTCTCAAAACCAAATCAAAATGCTGCAAATTCTCTTCTTTAGTCCTGCTAAAAACAAGAATGTCATCAAGATACACCACAACAAACTTACCAATGAAAGGTTTGAGCACTTCATTCATCAACTGCATGAAAGTACTAGGTGCATTTGATAAACCATAGGGAATTACAAGCCACTCATACAACCCTTCATTTATCTTAAAGGTTGTTTTTCATTAATCACCAGATCTGATTCTTATTTGGTGGTAACCACTCTTGAGATCAATTTTGGAAAAGTAACATGCACCACCCAAAAAATCCATTAGATCTTCAATTCTTGGAATGGGAAATCTATGCCTTATTGTAATCTTGTTGATGGCCCTGGAATTAGTGCACATCCTCTACTCACCTCCTTTCTTTGGTGCTAGAACTGTGGGAACCGCACAAGTACTCAAACTCTTTCTAATCATCCCCTTGTCAAGTAATTCCTGCATTTTCCTCTTTATATCTTCATTTTGCTGTGGAGTAATCTTATAAGCAACTTTGTTAGGAAAACTAGCCCCTAGAATGAAATCAATGTGATGGATAATGTCTCTCATAGGTGGCAAGGTGTTGGGAATCTCATCAACTACTATATTAACATATTTTTAAGCAAGGGTTTGATCTCCAAAGGCAACTCTTCTTTCTTTTCTACTGCCATGATAGACCTAGGCTTCACTATGATGGAAAAACCCACATTCTCCTCTTCCATGGTCTTTAGGAACTCCTTTTCATTGACCAACATCACATTAGACCCTACTTGGGAATCTTGGATCTCATCTTTCAATGATGTGAGGGTGTAAGAAACCCCATCCTTTCTATGTCATATGTGTTTTTCCTACCATCATGGATTGCCTTTCTATCATACTGCCAAGGCCTACCCAAAAGCAAATGGAAAACATCCATTGGGATAATGTCACACAAGACCTTATCCTTATATCCCCCTATGTGAATATCTACCCAAATTTGTTCATTCACAACTACTTGTTGCCCTTTGTTAAGCCAAGAGACTGTGTATGGAGTGGCATGAGGAATTCTTTTCAACTTAAGTTTTTCTACCATTTCAATATAAACTAAATTGTCTGTACTACCAGAATCAATCACAACTTTGCAACATTTACCTAGAAAATTACATGTAGTTTTGAAAAGTGACTTTCTCTGTGGTGGTTCCTTCTCCATTGGTACTTTGATCAAATCCCTTCTCATCATGAGAGACTCACCAACTTCTAGATCAACAATATGTGATGGAGAATTCACACTTTCACTATCCTCTCCTTGTACAAATTGATTTCTTCTTTCTCCTCCAAATGAAGTGATGGACTGATTTTCAGTATATTTCCATGCTTGAGGCCTACAAATTTATTGCACTTATAGTATTTCTCGGTGAATCCACTTGATCCTCCTTTTTAGCCTCCAAATCTACCCCTATTGTTGGGTCTTCTTCCTCTAAAGATGCCCATTGAGTCTAAATTTTGTTCTTGATTGTTACTTGTTTCACCTTGTGATCTTTGGGACTGCCCCCTACCAACAAATAACCCTCTTCCTCTAGAGCCCCTTCCTCTACCTCTACCTTGCTTTTCTTGCCTTCTCCTCAACTTATCTTCGGCCCTTAAGGCAAATTGATACATTGTTCCACCGTTCTTGGGTTTGTGAGACTTAGTTCATCCTATAGGTTGTATCTCAACCCATTGATATATCTTGCCACTTTTTCCACATCATCTTCTACATGGCCTACCCTTATACCCAATTTGTAGAACTCCTTTGTATAGGCCTTCACATCCATATCTTTTTGCTTAAGGTTTTGAAGTTTCATGAATAACTGAATGGCATAATCACCAGGTAGGAATTTTCCCTTGAGTTTGAAAACCATTCTATCCCAAGAGGTGATTTTAGATTTTCCCTTCTTTCTCCTCTCATCTTGTACATAGTCCCACCAAAGTAAGGCATGACCCTTCAATTTTGTCTTTCCCAACTTCACTCTTTGTTCTTCTGGTACATCTTCTTATTCAAAGTAGTTGTCTAGTACTCCTATCTAATCTAGGAGTTCTTCATTGTCCAATTTTCCTCCATACACTGGTAAATCCATCTTTATATTGGGAAATTATCCTTTGACTGCCTTCAATAGCTTTTCCATTCTCAAGTCATCAGGATCCAACTCTTCTTTGAACCCTTCTTGGGAGTTTTCCTTCTCCCCTTCTTCCTCTTCTCCTCGGTCACTCAAGTATCCTATGACCACTCCTCTTTTCTAACTTGTTTCAACTACAACAAGCCTAGCTTCAAGGGATTCTATCAACTCCTTCATTTGTATCATCTCTATTGCATGTTTCTCTTTCAATTCATTCACCTCTTTGGCAACTAGATTCCCTTTTGGAGGCATCCTTGTTTCTCTTCACTTCAACATTTCCCTCTCCAAACCAACCTACGCTTTGATATCAATTTGATGCAGAGCATGGGTATGGAATGGTAAAACTCACTCAAACATCCACTCACAAGAACCTTTAGATATCAATCTATTGGCTTTCCTTCTCAAACTACCATTGTTCCTTGTAGTCTTTCAAAATAACCTTTTTAGCCATAACTTGTGGAGCAAATATGATCTTCAAAATTCAAAAATAGTTTTAGATACCCTTTTGGCTCTTATAACACATATCTAGAAATGAGGTAGGGTTTCTTTGTATGAAATGGCTTAAAAATTGTTTGTCCTCCTTATTAGTCCTAATGGGGAATTAGGTTTGGTAACAATTGGATTTTTCGGCTCTAGGGTCTCTACTCCTATTCCAAAACTTCCAACACATCACTCATGGCCTCAATAGACTACTCTCTTCTCATGGATCATCCTACAATAGTCTTACAATAAATTCTCCAAGTCTCTAGGGTTCCTATGTATGATACATGGAGATATTAGACCATCAAAGCATCTTCACACATGTAAACATCCTCTCTTGCCTCTACAAATTTGGAACATTCAAATACATGCCAGTAATCCATTCCACGAATTTTGAGGAGTTTCTACTGGTGGAAAGGAGAGTTAAGCATTTTTCTTTATCACTGGTTACCTTACCTAAGGTTTCGACCAATCAGGCAAGAAACAAGCACAACTTCCTTAATTCTTAATGAAATTATATGTAACAAAAAGAAATGGAAAGTAGATTCACTGTACTTTCATCTCCAATTGATTTCAAACTAGTACAGGATTGTACAGATCCGTACCACACCAAATAGCAGCAGGAAATGTAGAAGAATGTAGAAAACAAAAGTATTTTTATTGCTTCAACTCCAAAACTTCAACAACCGATCTTCTCTTCAATGATACAAGGCCTTTTAAGCATTCACAAACATGTTACAATGGTCACCAACCATATTTAAAATTATGGACTAACAAAATATCATTATGTCCATTTGTGACAAAAATTGCAAAAAGTTATTTGACAACATTATGCAACTTTGACAACATTTACATTATTCCATTACACTGCACCTAAGGACTCAACCTAGACTCCAACTAACATGAAATGGTCTAGAAAGACCTTATTACATGAAAACAACACCAACTAAAACAAAATTCCAAGTTTGGAACCTTGGAGGAATGATAGACATGTGGGTGCCCTTGCACCAAATCTTTCCAATGAGATCAAGCCCCCATTACAAGAAAGGCCAAGGTGTCGTTATAGGTTGTAATTACTACACTAGAGCATGGATGATATCACCATGTTGCTTGCATTGTAGGAATTTATTTATAAATTATTTTGCCACTTGTTCTATGGTTGGCCAATAATACCTAATTCTAAGCAACTTTTTCTCTAAGGTAACACCACTCAAATATGATCCACAAACACCTTCATGTACCTCTTGTAAGGCCATTTTAGCTTCTTCCAAGTTAAGAAACCTAAGTAACGTGCCATTGATACTTTTTTGGTACAAGGTATCACCAATAATGACAAAGCAAGAGGATCTTCGGATAAAGGTTTTATGGAGGTTAGTGGTAAATGTGATGGTACTAACCATCAAAATACAACTTCCATTGATTTGTTGATGTTATTGTTAGCTACTGAAAATGCACCCTGTTGAACCTGATGTTCAACACCTCAGTGTAACATGGGAAGACCTCTAAAGCTATGGGTTACTTGTAGATAGAGGTCAACTTCCAGAGAAGGCCGACTTCCTATGGTGTCACCTAAACTATTGACTGATGAGGAAAAAGGAAGAAATATATGCATAAAAATGAAGATAATCTATTTCTATGGTGATGCACCTAATTGAAAACAAGACTATGAAATTTAGAACTTCAACACTCTGCTTATAATGACTGAAAACTTAAAAAAAAATTGCACAACTTACTCTTGTATGTCACTGCATAAGTATTTCATAACAAGGTCGTAATGCTCAGACTTCTAGAAGGAAAATGAATTCACAACTACAAGCCATTTACAAAATTTGGACACAAACTATGACCTGCACTAACAATATTTTGCACAAAGGTGCTGAATAAGAGATAAATCTATAAGGAAATGATAATACCTCACAAATAACTTTGATGAAATCTCTTTGATGCACACAATGAAGAAAAGAAAGAGAAGCCAAATTTCCAAGAAACCATTAATATTCAAAGGTCTCCACTGTATTCCATTTCCAAAAGAAAACTGAGTTACAAAGTCTGCCAATCTGAGAAAGGATTGCAAAAATCACTAACTCTCAAAATTGCAAAGTAAGAACTGCTTACAATGAGTAGCCTAAGAGACTAAGTAATCCACTCCAACAACTTGGGTCGGATGCCTTTAATTAGCCTAGAATATAGCAACTGATTCTTCTTCAAAGAGGCTCCAAAAGGGTTGAAAAGGTCAATTTGACCATATCCAACATGAAGGTACATGAAAATGGCCTAAAAACTCTCCAACCTTCCAACAAAGAGAATAAAGACTCTTATATGTTCTCCTTGTGTTTGCAAACTTCTCATAACTCCCCAATATACTTGGAATTTCATAATTTCAAGCACACCTACCCAAAAACCGAATTTACAAGGGTGACTCCTCCATTTGCATTACTATGGCACTTTGACTTAATGATTTATAATAGCATCATTAAAATCAAAGACCTTACAATACTTGGTCAAATGCAAAATAAAGGATAAAAAAAACACAAATCATAATTCTTGAAAGACTTGAGAAAACCTAAAGACTAACCCACAAAGCTACCCGTGTAATTCATTTTACAAATTTTACTTAAAAACTTAAAGTAAAAAAACATTGTTATCGAAGCTAGGGTAAAAAAACCCTAAAAGGTAAAAAGATGCAAAACTACACAAGACATTTCATTTTTGTCTATTGAATTTTTTGGAATCTTCTTGGCCACGGGATAGGTTTTGTGAGAGCTTTGCTTCAGGATTTCTCCATGGATTCAAGGCCATAGAGAGGCATTTCATTGAAAAATCTGTCAATTTTTTAACAACGATGAGCTGGTGAGTGGTTTTGAAATCAAAACAAAAAGAAAAAAATTCATTTTCTTCTTAAATTTGGGCCTAAGGCCACGACTCTTGAAGCTTTTCCACTTATTTTAATCTATTTTCCCTGTTGTTTGCTCACTCGATTTGCAATCGAGCTTTCTATGGAGGTTTTTATGGCATTTTTGGAAAGAACAGAGGCTTTCTTCTCAAATCTTGTGCCAAAAAAAAAACAGCATCAACCTTGGGTAAGATGCTTTCTACTGTGGAATGTCTTTTCTTGTAGAGAAAAGGAGCCAAACTTCAATTTTATTTCTCTTGTAGAATTTTTTAAAAATTATGTGCATTTCTCTTTTATTCTGCGGTAAAAGCTCAAAATCGAGCTATCTCCATAAAACTCCACTCTGTGTATTTCTTATTATTTTATGTAATCTTGAAGATTTCATGTAGAAAAGATGCTCTCAAGAACCTATTTAATGTCATAGCTCTGAACCTCCTCTGTTGTGTCTCTCTATTCTCTTCATACTGCGTAGGAACATGCCTTCTTTTGATTGTTATGAGACTATTCTTTAGAGCTTTCTCAATATCCTAAATCATCTATAGGTTATATTCTTGCTTTCGACTTTGCAGGCCGACTTGTATTTCAGCGACCACGACTATCATATTTTTCCCTTTTTTGAAAATGGTCATATTTTGGCTCGGTCTTCAATTTCCTGTGCATATATTTGGATTGTATTCTTTCCTTAATTCATGGCCAAACAGGGTCTGCAAAACACTTAGCTTTTGGAGCTTCCATTTACTCATCTGTCGTATATTCTCCATTCTGGGTCTAGCTTACAATTCATTTTCTGTATTTTATATTTATCACTGTGCACTGTCCATTTGGGACTCACATGCTTACTTTAGTAAATATGACCTTTATACATATGATACTGGCTCATGATATTGCCATAAATATTTCTAAGGCACTGCTTAAAGAATCATGAATTTGTTTGTTATCTTTGCTGACATGGTTATCCTTTAACATGAAGCCATTACCCTCTTACAACCCATTCTTCCCAAAACCTTGTATTTTTTACTACTATAGGGATCCCTGAACAGTCCTCAAGCTCCTCTAATGAACACCCACCATATAACAACCTAGATGTCATAGTCATAATTCACAATGATCTCACAACCCACTAATCACCACTCAGTCACCTTCATAGCTATTAGGTGTTTGAATTTTCTTTTCAGCTACTCCTTTAGTAGCCTTTGGACTGTCCACAATTCGAATCTGCCCTTGCAAATGTCATAGATAATTAAACTTATCTCCTTCAGTTGGCACCATAAACTATACCACAACATTTATAGGAACCTATCTTGGATGCCACTAACTCTACAAGTACCCTTCTACCATGAGCTTTAATAAAAAATATTGGTCTTTGAAAGCTCGGCTGCCCTCTGTTACTTTGATAATGATTGTAATGAACTTTGTAGACTGTTCTTGATACCACTTCCCCAAACATAACTTTGCTCTTGTTATTATCTACTCACTTAAGTTGTTTGTGAATAGATTGTTTCTCAATATTCAGATCTTCGTAATAATTGATTACTATTAGACCAGGCCATAATGAAGTACAACTTGCAAGATACTCATTCTTTTACACTTGAATTTTGAAAAACTAATCATCTGATTGTCATGATTCATTTTCCTCCTTTTCCTTTGCAATTAAAGCATACCTATTACTATCTTCATATTTGGTTGTGTTCTTATACAATGAAAGATAAACAAATACATATGTATTTCTCTTTGAGCATTGCTGATTGCATAAAGGCCACTTTCAGCCATGTATTGACTGGAACAACCATTTTGTGCATACCCTTTGATGGCTACTTTTATTACTTGATGCTTATAAACACTGTCAGAAAGTGATTTTTTTAATGTGTATGAGGCTGCTATAATATTATTGCATTTCCATTTTAAATAAACTCAAATGAGCTCATTAATTGATAATTCAGCATGTTGGGCTTAACCCTTGTGGGAGCCTCGTTTTAACCCACATGCTGAATTAAAACATGATTACACTTGTAGCTGTACATGAAGCAAATGAGTTATAAATAAAATATTCTTCATAAGTGTGTCTAGTGTTCCTCTATTTTGGCCTTCATGGAAACCTATGACAGGGATTTACATTTGATGCACGTGGGTGTCAATATATGTATGAATGGGTAAATGTGCATGTTCAGAACGTAACCCTTTATTGCTTAGAACTTATTGTTCTAATCCATCTCTTTACTCAATGCAGGAAACCAAACATCAGACACTTAGGGACCAAGGAACTACAAGGAGCAAGGCAAAACAAAAGGGAGCAGATCCAGTTGCAGTATCAGTCATTCAAGCAATGACTAGTTACTTTTTAGCATGTTTAGTTTCTTCCAACATTTACTCATTTATGAATATTTTGATTTCTATTTGTATCAAATGAGTAAGTCAGTCTCACAGCTTCATTGTGTGAGACACATGTGCCTAATTACATTCAATAAAGATTACATTTTCAAAAAAGATTGTAAAATCTTTTATGTCTCATTCAATAGTATAAATGTAATACTTTTTCTTGTAATCTTGTAAAGTTGTTTCATTTGTATAATTGAATGTAACATAGAAGATTTAAAATGTACCATTCATTTTGAAACATAGGTAGCTCATCCTGATTGAGCCTGTAGGTGAAAATCCGGTAACAGTTATATTAAACACTGCTTCATCTGGGAATTTAGATACCAAAGGATTTTTAGCATATATAGGTGCCTCTGCTAACTGATATTATATGATCTACCCTTTAATCACCTTTCGGTCCACATATTCAATGTTAAATTTTCTTAGAATCATAACCCACTTATCCATATGACCTGTGAGAGTTTCTTTTGATAACAGGTACTTTAGTGGATCAAATTTAGAGATAATCTTAACTTGATGACTAAGCATGTAATTTCATAGTTTTTGGGAAGAAAAATGGTGCAGGGGCACCTGAGTCTTAATGTAAAAAGGGGTATAGTGAGTAATTTGGAATGTAATAAGGTCTTGAGGACCATTTCTTATGTTTTTAAGCTATTTTGAGTCATGTTGAGTCAATTTTGTAAATATGGTAAAAAGTTGCAAAATGTTGTTATGCAACTTTTGCATTTTTGTACTTTTTGGGAAGTTGAACAATTGGGGTCAAATTTTTGGTGGGAAAACAGTTGGGAATGTTTAGTAATTTTTTAAAAACACTTGTGAATGTTGGTTGAAGGTTTAGATGTCGCAAATTTTGAAATTTGAATCATAAGTACCTTGTTTTCTGTGTTTTAGAAGCCTATTTTGCTGCTACACAGACCTGTACAGCTCCATACAACCTGGGAGTGATCAAAATATGGTTGGAATAGATGGTTCATTGAATATTTGTCCTTTTAAAATTGGTTTCATCTAAATTCATTTAATTTGAATCAAGTTAGAGCAAATTTAGTAAAAGTGGTTTGAAACCCTAACTAGGGTGTGGTTTGACTGAAAATCATGAATATCTTCCCATTACACCGATGAAAAGGCCTCAAAATTGGTGGAATAGATGTGAATATGTTGTATTTTGTGTCTATAACATTGCAAGAGTAGGGGATGGCGTTAAGTGCACTTTTGGTGATGCCCTAGCCTAATATCTCCATGTATTAGGCATAAGAATAACATAGGGGTTAGGGTTTGTAGTAGAACTCTTGGAAGATTATTGAAACTACTTGGAAAGGTGTTGGTAGAAATTATATGACCTATATGAGCCATTAATATGAAGATTGGTAGTGTAGAGTGTGAGGAACTAGTTGAGACCTATCTAAACAAGCCTAATTAAGTCTAATTCCAAGCGTAGCAGTCCAATTTTGGCCTTTGTGTTCCAAAACACCCCCACTTGCAATTGAGATATGTTGTTAAAGGGAATAAAGGGTATCTAAATCTGTACTTATATTTTTGGTGTGAAGTATTTCATGAATGTTGTGTTGGAAAAACCACTTATGGAGTGCTATTAGGAGTTGGTAGACTAGAGAGAAACTCACCACTAAGTGCTTGCAAACTTGAAAAATTGGTTGATTTGGGAAAAGTTGGACCTAATCACCCCTGCTCTGTATCAAATTGGTTTCAGAGCCCAAAGATATGGGCAAGATAAGTTTTTGGAGTTTATGTGTTGTCTTTTTGCAGGTTGAAGCAAGAACCTGGATGCCAAAAGACTAAATAGTGAAGAAATGAGGAAACCTAGGTGAGGTATCACAAATAAAAAAGGAAGCATGGTGAAAGAAACTTGTTTGTGAAAGGAGCATGGAAATGTTGAGAAGATTCATCAGTGGAGATTTGCAGAGTAAGGAGGTACCAAGCAAGAAACAAGAGAAAATAAAAGAGAAAAGTGAGATAAAGAAGAAGGATGAGAAGGAAGAACAAATGAAGGTTCAACAAGAGATAATGGCCTTGAGACAAGCCTTGAAAGAAATGGAAAGAAGAGAAAAAATAATGGAACTTGAGATGCAACAACTTCTTGAGAGAGCAAACCGAGAAAAAGGTTGGCATTGGCCAATAAAGAAGAAGGTTAAATGGCCTATCAAGAAGATTATTTTGAAGAGAAGAAGGCAAGTGAGGACAACAACACTAGATATTAGAGAAACTTTTTTGATGAAGGAAGAGAAAAAGCCATCTAAGAAAGAGGTAAGTAATAAATCACAATTAGGATCTAGTGTTATGTTGATAAGGGAGAAGGAGTATGTACAAGCCATAAGAAAGGGAGATAAGGGATTTGTTGGTATAAATATACCTATGACTATTATGACAACAACTAGGATTGATAAATTGCTATTAGGGATTCAAGACTTGTTGCAAGGGCATGTTAATTTGGTGATAGATAACACTCCAAGGTTTCTAAGATGGGAAGGAAAAACCTTCAATGTGTTTGCAAACATTCAACATTGGAAGATGAGATGTGAGGATGCATCCCACTATATTTTTGTATTGCTTAGGCAGTTTGGGGAGGGTGCCCCTATATAAGATATAGTTGAGAGGTTTGACTATAAACAAAAGGATCCATTTTTTGTTTTTCAAACTAAAATAAACATAGCAAAGGAAAAGTCTATTGATTGTGCATACTTCAAGGAGAAAGCAACATGGGATATGGTAGGTTTGGGTGATAGGAGTTGTAGTGTTGATTTTCAATCCATACTTTCGTTACAGGTATTTCACAAGGGAGTATTGAAAGTTACATATGATACGTTTCTTGTAGTAGAGGGCAGTGAAACTGATTTTCTTGTTGAGGTTGCAAACTCAATGGGTGAGAAACCTAAAGTTAAATTGAAACAAGCCAAGGAGGGAGAGAAGGGTGCTATTGAAATGCATGCAATCTATCATGAAGAAAGGAAGCAATTGTAGGTTAGAGATGAAAAATGAAAGCAAGGGGAAGATGTTACTATGTTGAGAAAGTCATCAAAAAAGTGTGAGAAGCAAGGTAATCAAGGTTGTTATCTATTTTGTTCCAAGTTCTCAGCAATTGTTTATTTTGCCAAGTTCACCTACCTAAGCCACATGTTCAAGAAACCTCAAGTGAAGATGAAGCCACTATGGAATTGTTTCAAAGAAGGTCATATGAAGGAGTCTATGTAGATAATTCAAGGGATTTAAGACTTGATTCTCAAGTTGCTATCTTCTATTCAAACGGGGTTTGAATCTTTTCTTTGCCTGGGAGTATGGTGCAAGAGCACCCATGAGATTTGGTTTGTCATTGTTTTGGTTTTGTGTTTCTCTTATGTAATAAGGTCCTTTTGGATCATCTTCATGTTTTTAAGGGCTTAGATGAGGTCTTAGGAGGATAGGTGTGGTCAAGTTGTCAAAAATGTAAAAATTGCTATATGTGGTAAAAGTTGTCAATATTGTCTAAAAAGTTGCAAATTGTGGAATTTGAAGAGTCACATGATGTAAATGAAGAAATAAAATGGTTGAAGTTTTAAAGTTAGTTAGAAACTGTTGGGACATGTTGAAATAACCTTGGAATGGTCAAAACCAAGGTGGGAGAGGTGGTGGTGATTGAAAATATTGAAGTTGGAATAATAAAACACCTCTATTTTCTACATTTTTGAATTATTTTTCTCTGTTATGATGAATGGTATAGACTTGTACAGCCTCACCATGGCCTGAAACTTGTTGGAATTGGTGGTGCTATGAATCTTCTTTATTATCATTTTTATAACACTCAAATTCTTTATGTTTCAAGCAAGTTAGAGCCATTTTACCCCAGGCAGCCTGAAACCCTAGTTAGGGTAAAAATGGGCAAACAAATCAATTTTTGAATGTTTTCGTCCAAACTAATCTACCTTGATTTTGAGATATGTTGCATCCTTTATGTGATTGAAAAGGATGGGATATCATTCACCCTCACACCTTTACAAGATGATGACAAAGTTTCTCATGAAGGCCCTAGTGTGATGATAGTAAAGGAGGAGTTCCTAAAGAGTTTGGAAGAGGAGAACATGGGTTATGCAATCATAGTGAGACCTAAATCTGTCACAGTAGCAGATAAGAAGAAGGAAGAACTACCTTTGGAGGTGAAATAATTATTGAAGCCATATGCTAATATTGTTGTAGATGAGATACTTGATGCATTATCACCTATGCGAGACATTAGCCATCAAATAGACTTCATTCTAGGAGCTAGCGTACCCAACAAGGCTGCTTACAAAATGACTCCTCAACAAAATGAAGAAATAAAGAGACAAGTGCAATAAATTCTTGACAAAGGGCTGATTAGGGAAAGTTTGAGTCCCTATGTTGTTCCAGCAGTCCTAACACCCAAGAAAGGAGGAGAGTGGAGGATGTGCACTGACTCAAGGGCCATCAACAAGATTACTATAAGGTATAGGTTTCCTATCCCAAGAATTGAGGATTTAATGGATTGTTTGGGGGGTGCAAATTAATTTTCTAAGATTGATCTTAAAATTGGATACCATTAGATTAGAATCAAAATTGGTGATGAGTGGAAGATAACTTTTAAAACTAATGAAGGTTTATATGAATGGATGGTGATGCCTTTTGGCTTGCCAAATCCTCCTAGTACCTTTATGTGCTTGATGAATGAGGTGCTCAAATCCTTCATAGGTAAGTTTTTTTTTGTGTATCTAGATGATATTCTTGTCTCTAGTAATACTAAGGAGGAACATTTGAGGCATTTATATATGGTTTTGAGGAAGCTACATGAGGAAAAGCTAATGATAAACTTGAAAAAGTGTGAGTTTTTGAAAACAAAGTTGGTCTACCTTGGATTTGTGGTGACTAATGGTAGTTTGAAGATGGACTCTAGAAAATTTGAGGCTATTTTGAATTGGCCTACAACAAAGTCAGGGGCTGATGTAAGAAGTTTTCATGGCCTAGCCAACTTTTATAGAAAATTTATAAAGGGTTTTAGTCACATTTGTGCTCCTATGATTGATACATTTAAGGGTGATAAGAGGAAGAAATTTGTGTGGACTAAAGAGGCAGATATAAGCTTTGAGTATTTGAAGAAGAGAGTGTCTAAAAAACCTATATTGGCTTTTCCAAGTTTTGATAAGGTGTTCACCATTGAATGTGATGCAAGAAATCAAGCTATAGGAGCTGTCTTAAGCCAAGAAAATAGACCTGTTGCATTTTTCAATGAAAGGTTGAATGAAGCTAAAAGATGGTACTCCTCTTATGAACTTGAGATGTATGCCATGGTACAAGCCCTAAATAAATGGAGACATTACTTTCTCCCTAAAGAATTTATAGTGTTTACTGAAAATCATTCATTGTAGTTCTTAAACAGTCAAGAAAAGATTAGCCATAGGCATGTGAAATGGGTTGAGTACTTGCAGGGGTATACTTTTACCATAAAGCACAAGAAAGGACAATAAAATAAGGTAGCATATGTACTCAGCAGGAGGGCTTTGATGGTCCAAGAAGTTTAGTTACATAGTGTGGGGATTGATTCTCTAAAAGGTATCTATATTGGTGATGAAGATTTCAAGGATATCTATGCAAATTGTTTACAACCTCGTAGTAGAAATAATGAGAAATTGTTGGATTTATAATACAAGATGGTTTTCTATTTAAAGGATCCCAGTTATGCATTCCTAGATGTTCTATGAGGACTAACCTGATTAAAGAAAAGCATTGTGGCAGTTTAGGGGGTCACTTTGGTGTTGACAAAACTTTAGAGCTGGTGAGAAGATACTACTATTGGCCTAGGATGCAAGTTGATGTGAGAAATTTTGTGGAGAAATGTACAATTTTCCAAATAGCTAAGGGAGGTAGTAGTAATGCAAGTCTATATCAGCCACTCCCAATCCCAAATAGGCCATGGGAATCCATAAGCATGGACTTTGTGATGGGTCTACCTAGGACTTCAAGAGGATTTGACTCAATATATGTGGTTGTAGACAATTTTTCTAAGATGGAACACTTTATACCTTGCAAGACCACAAGTGATGCTTCATACATTGCAGGACTCTTCTTGAAGGAGGTGGTGAAGATCCATGGATTTCCATTGACCATTGTTTCAAACTGGGACAATAATTTTGTGAGTCATTTTTGGAGAACTCTATAGAAGAAGCTTGGTAAAAATTTGACTTTCAGCTCTACCTATCATCCCCAAACAAATGGGCAGACTTAAGTAGTAAATAGAAGCCTTAGAAACCTTTTGAGATGCCTAACAAAGGAGCATGCAACTCAATGGGATATGATTCTTCCACAAGTTGAGTATGCATATAATGATTTTGTAAATAGAAGTGTTGGTAGAAGTCCATTTGAGATTGTGTATGGCCTACAAACCAAGGGTATATTTGAGCTGAGGGACATTGGTGGCATGGAGAGGAGAAGTGCTGAAGGAGAAGGGTTTGTTGTTGCTATGCAGGAGATACACCAACAAGTGAGAGATCATCTTCAAAAGAATGTTGAGAAATACAAGTAAAGTGCAGATGTGAAAAGGAGAGAGGTTCATTTCAAGGTGGGGGATTTGCTCTTATCTCATTTAAGGAAGGAAAGAATCCCTAAGGGGCAGTACACAAAACTATAGATTAAGAAGATAGGGCCACGTAGGGTGGTCCAAAAATTTGGAGCAAATGCATATGAGATAGAACTCCCTCCTAGGTTGCTATCTCTCCCATTTTTAATGTTTCTGACCTATAACCTTATAAAGGGGTTGTGATTTCAGGTAATGATGTAGGTACATCACAGGTTTCAAATGAATATTGGATCAAGGACCTTCCTCCAAGCCAACCCTTGGAGTTATAGTGAATTTTGGAAAAATAAGGAGCTTAAGAAGACAAGGAAGAAGACCTATTATCAGTACCTGGTCAAGTGGAGAGGGCTGCCAATGGAGGAGTCAACTTGGATGACTGAAGAAGATATTGTTAAACATGGATGTACAATTGCAGGTTTGTCCTCAAGTGGGACTTGAGCATATTTTCTCTGGGGAGTATGGTGCAGGGGCACCTGAGTCTTGATGTAAAAAGGGGTCTAGTGAGTCATTGGAATGTAATAAGGTCTTGAGGACCATTTCTCATGTTTTAAAGTTGTTTTGAGTTATGTTGAGTCAATTTTGTAAATGTGGTAAAGTTGCAAAAAGTTGCAAAATGTTGTCATGCAACTTTTGCATTTTTGCACTTTTTGGGAAGCTAAACAGTTGGGGTCAAATTTTTGGTGGGAAAAAAGTTGGGAATGTTTGGTAATGTTTTAAAAACACTTGTGAATGTTGGTTGAAGGTTCGGATGTTGCAAATTTTGAAATTTGAATAGGTACATTGTTTTCTATGTTTTAGAAGCCTATTTTGCTGCTACACAGACCTGTATGACTCCGTACAACCTATAAGTGATTAAACTATGGTTGGAATAGATGATGCATTGAATCTTTGTACTTTTACAATTTGTTTCATCTAAATTCATTTAGTTTGAAGCAAGTTAGAGTAGATTTACTAAAAGTGGTTTGAAACCATAACTAGGGTGTGGTTTGACTGAAAATCATGAATATATTCCCATTCCACAAATGAACATGCCTCAAACTCGGTGGAATGGATGTGAATATGTTGTATTTTGTGTCTACAATGTTTCAAAAGTAGGGGATGGCATTAAGTGCACTTTTGGTGATGCCCTAGCCTAATATCTCCATGTATTAGGTATAGTAATAACATAGGAGTTAGGGTTTGTAGTAGAACTCTTGGAAGATTGTTGAAACTACTTGGAAAGGTGTTGGTAGACATTATATGACCTGCATGAGCCATTGGTATGAAGATTGGTAGTGTAGAGTGTGAGAAGCTAGTTGAGACCTATCTAAAAAAGCCTAATTAGGTCTAATTCCAACCGTAGCAGTCCAATTTTGGCCTTTGTGTTCCAAAACACTCCCACCTACAATTGGGATATGTTGTTAAAGGGAATAAAGGGTATCTAAATTTGTAATTAGGTTTTGGGTGTGAATTCTTTCATGAAATTTGTGTTGCAAAAACCACTTATGGAGTGCTATTAGGAGTTGGTAGACTAGAGGAGAGAAACTCACCACCAAGTGCTTGCAAACTTGAAAAATTGGTTGATTTGGGGCAAGTTGGACCTAACCACCCCTGCTCTACATAAAAAAAACTACTACTAAATAAGCTCTTTTAATATGGGTATAATTAAGCTCATAATCAAATAAGGTTCTACTGATGTAGTAGATGTATATTTCTTTTCCTCACTTGTCGTGTTGTGCTAGAAGAGCACCTAGTGTTGTTGATGTTTTTGAGATGTACAAAATCAAAGGTTTGTCCATGATTAGTGGCATCAACACTGGTGGCGATGCAAGATAGTATTTTAAACGTTGGAAGGCCTATTGAAAATTATTGTCCCATTTGAATGCTACAACTTTGTGGAGAAGATATGTAAATGGGTGACATTTATTAGCCAACTATGCAATAAACCTCCTAATAGATTGTAGTTTTCCTTGTAGACTTCAAATTTTCTTGAATATTTTAGGAGGCATTTCAATGATCTCTTTGACTTTAACAGGGTCCACTTTGATTCCTCTTTGAGATACTATGTATCCAATTTTTTTTCCTAAAGTGACTTCAAATGCACACTTCTTTGGATTAAGCCTTACCTAATATTTTTCTAGTTTGTAAAAAATTGAGCTAATATCTCAACGTGACCTTTTCTTGTTATAGATTTAGCTAGTATGTCGTCCACATAATCTTCAAGAATGGTATGAAACATGTCATGGAAAATTATGGTCATTTCTCTTTGATATGTTGCCCCAAAAATTTTGAGGCCAAAGGGCATGATGTTCTAGCAATATGTACCCCATGTGCATGTAAATATCATCTTATGTGGATCCTGTTTTGCTATCCTTATTTGATTGTACCCTAAAAACCTATCCATAAGAGATAATATCTCATGTTTGGTTGTAAGATCTACTATGATGTCGATGTTGGCCAACAAAAAGTCATCTTTGGGACATGCCTTGTTGATATCTTGAAAGTTCATACATATCTTGATGGCCAGTGGGTTTTGACACTGGTACAAGGTTTGAAACCCACTTGGGATAGTCAATTGGTCTGATGAATCCCATGTCTAGCAACCTTTACAATTCTACTTTAACCAGTAGTTTTATTTGAGGATGCATTTTTTTGAGCTTTTGTTTTACTGGTTTAGCTTTAGGATACACCATCAAATGATGTACCACTAATGATGTATCAATCCCTAGCATATCTAAATTATAGCAAGAGAAGTTGACCTTTCTCTCTTTCAAGAAGTTTACCAAGTTGTGTTGCTCCTTGTCATCTAGGGATGTAGCATAATATGTGATTTGAGGTTGATTTGTTGTTTCGACATTAACTGGTTGTGCATCTTCAACAAGGACTATTGACTTTTATTGATCCATAGTGATACTAGGGTGATTGAATGTTTCATCCTCAGGTGCCTTAGAGAGGTTTTCACCTTTGGATACATCCTTTCTTTTTATTTTTTTTGAATCTAAAACTGCCACTTTGTGGTTTTTGCTAGGGGATCTTTGATTGATTTTTATGTTTGTCATTTTACGAATAGAGGATCCAATCTTGTCATCATATTATGCATTGATATCAATTTCTATGTCAAATCATACTTTATGATTACCAAAAGGTATGCCATCTCATAGTCCCATGAATTTGGAGATAGCTTCATCATTTTCGAACAAATCAAGAATTGGTGCTTGTTGTTGGTCCCAATCAATGAGTTAGGGATAGACGAGTTTGAGGCCATTGTTTTTAGTGGGGGAAGTGAATGATGTGATCGTGATAGTGTATATAGATGCATTTTCAAATAGGTCTGTTATACACAGGTAATTCTTTGATGTCATCATTATTAAATGGATTATAAGAGAGAGAAGCTACCTTGATAGAAGTATCCCCAGTGAGAGGTGTCACATTTTCGTGTGAGCCATTCCCAAAACATTTATAACTTTGTCACTTTTCCAAAAGGATGGGTTATTGGATGCCATGTTGTTTTAGACCAAGTCCACCATTACTTATACACCCCATATTCTTGATCATCTAGAATCCTTTCCTACTTTTATCAATAAGAAGAGGAGCTTCTTCTTATTCTTCTTGATATATCCATTTTGAGAAGTCTCCTTCATCTATATCTTTTGTATTAAGTTCTCCCCATTTCACAAAAAATGTTGGCTAGAACTTGATTTTTTTGGACACTTTGTCAATATGATGAGGTTTTCCATATGTTTTCAAATAAAGTGATATTCGTCCCACATAGGAGGATTCTTTGAGGTTTTAGTCACCACAACCATTGTCTCATATTCGTACCTTGACTTCAAAGGGTGTTTGATGGGATGTAGACATGGATGCAAGCATTCATGGATTAATGTAGGGTGATGAAGGTAGAGAGCATCATTATTAGGGACTTGGAGAAAATTATGATACCTTTCTTGCATGTTTTTACAATAATAGAAGGGTTCAAGGTCACCATGGAAGGTAACCTCAATATTATTGCAAGGAAACTTGAGGCATTGATGGTATATAGATGGGACGACTTGTATGGCATGTATCCATGGGTGGCCTAGAAGGATGTTGTAAGGTAAGTCAAGGTCTAAAACTTGACATGTCATTTCAGCTATTGTAAGACCAACTTGTATAGGCAACCATATAGTCCCTTCTAAGTCCCTTTCATTGTCATCATATGATCGAATAGTTATTCCTTGTATTCTTTTGATTACTCCTTCAAATTATCCCAAATGTCTAACCAATCAAAGAGTATAAATATTCAAGCTCGCACCTCCATCTATTATAACCCTATTTAACTTATGTTTGTGGACATAGACCTCAAGATGTAATGCATGATTATGATATGCTTCAAAGGGAAGGTATTTTTATATGAATACAAGGCAATGAGTGGATTTGATATTCTCTACCATGGCCTAGAATTATTCTGTATCTACATCAGTATGTACAAATGATTGTAAGAGGGTCATATCTAAGACTTATTTATGTGCAAGGGATATTCTCAAGAGTTCTAAGATTGAGATTTGTGTTGGGGTTTTCTTGAGATGGTCTATTAAATTGTAATCCATTGGATTTGATTTTGTTGGACCTTTTGGTTGTGGAGGAGCTTCTTGGATGTTGACTCTCCCTCTTCATGTGGTGACTCCACACTCAGGATATTTTCCATGTATAGTAAAAACATAGATATGGTGATTGGAATATTACATTTGTCCTACAAAATTTTCATAGGAGTGGTTGACTTGGTTGTAGACCTTCAAATTTATATTGTTTCCTTTTTCGTGATTAGGCATTAGACTCTTGTACATACCTAACTCATTATTCCAAAGGTCCCTAGGTGTTGATCAATGCTTACCTCACAATGATCTATGAGGTCTTGAATGATGTTTTTAAGCTTCATATAGTTTGATGTTTTGTGCCATTTTGTCTGATGATACTCATAACAATCATTGTCATTGTACCATGCAAGTTTAAATTGAGGTTCTTCATATTATCTGAAATAAGGAAGCTTGATTAAGTTTTCTTGGATTAGTTTGTTCAAAACTATTTTGATTGGTTCCCCTAAGAGAGTGTACTTGTGTCTATCCAAGTAGTTTTTTGGTCTAGGTGGTGGTCCTCGTGGAGGATTAGCATTTTGTATATTTTATTGTTTGTTTGGTTGATTTTGTGTGTTTTGTACAAACTTTGTGTCCACAACATCGTCATTTGTTATATTTTTAGTTTTGGTCCATAGGTGTGGTTTATCATTCGAACTTGACGATTGGTTGTTATCTTTGTAGATCTTCACTAACCCTTTAGAAATAAGAGCCCTTTCGATGGTGAGACATTTTGCTATAAGTTCTTCAAATATTGTGGCACATTGTACATGTAGGTGAAAGCCAAGTTCTGTGTTTAGATTATTCACAAGAATGTCTACTTGTTTCTCTGGAGTAGGTCATTTACAGTTCTTCACTTTTTGTCTCCACCTTTGTAGGAATAATGCAAAGGTTTCTCCATTGTTTTTTCTAACAATATGTAAGTCATTTAAAGTGACTTCCAAATCAATATTATAGGATAAGTGTGTAACAAATTGGTCTACAATTTCTTGAAATGTCTTAATGCCTAGGGGTAAGTGTGAACCATTCAATTGCATGTACACCCAAACTTGATGGAAAGAGGTGCACGAGATATGTATCATTGTAAGACACCTATAGACAAGCTACACAAAATTATTGTATGTGCTCTTCTCGATTACCACGTCCCTTGTACTTATCAAACTTTGTTATCTTGAAGTTAGGGGGAAACGGTATCATTGCTATGCTCCTCTCAAATGGATAGGGACATAGATCTTGGAGAGCATAATATTTCTTGGTTGTTACCATTTGTATATCATGGATTTTCTGTGTTAAGCTCTATATTTGTGATGTTATATCATTATGGGGATTATTCATTAGTGGGTTATATGTGTTGTATTGAGGTATGGTGGATGAATTATATACCAGATTTTGATAAAGGGGGATGTTAGATGTCATGTTAAATGGGTTATATGGAGTGTCTTGAGGTTGAGGGTTTGTTTGGTATTGTTGGTTATTATTTTGTTGTGGAGGTATATTGTATGGACCGTATTGATGTTGTGATATGGTGTTTTGTTGAGGGTTTTTTGGTTGATAATGGGTGTATTATGGATGTGTGTGAGTAGTTGTTGTTGATAAACCACATTTTGTTGGTGTTGTATTGTTTGCTTTTATGGGAGATGTATTGATGTTGTGGAGGATGTTGTTGTGGTGTAGGAGTTTGTTGTGAGATGTTTCGAGGTGTGGATTGTTGTGATGTTTGGGTTTTTTGCGAGATGTATTTATGTAGTCGAGGATGTTGAGGAGGTTGTGGTGTTGGAGTTTGTTGAGATATATATTTATATGGGGGTTTTTGTTGAGGAGGTTGAGGTATCAAAGTTTGTTGGTGTTGTTGATGTGTGGATTTTTGTTGTGGTGTTGATGGATGTTGTTGGGTGTTAGGGACACTTGGGTGTATGTTTTGTGAAGGTGGTGTTGTGAATGGATTATTCCCATATTTCATTGTGTTTAGATTTGTAATGTTTGGATTGGGTTGATTTGTGTATGTTGCGGTTGGTGGGATGGTGTTTTCAAAATCTAAGTTTGTTTGATTTCCTAGACTTGGATTGTGAAACAATGGATTTATGTGTTATCTTGAAAATTTTGTCAAATAATTTGTATCAATTGAATGTACAATAGGTTGACCTGATACATTTGGTAGATGAGGCCCTAGTATTGATTGTATGATATGATGTACCAAGGGTTCATTTTCATATGTATGATTAATTGATGCCATAGCATGTGTAAGGGCTTGTTCCCTAAGTGTATTGACATCAAAGTTAGCGGGTAGTTTGGCACCTCCTTATGCAAGTTTCAACAAGTATAGATTAGGGTCAGTGTCTAACAAGGCATCAAGTGCCCTAGCCAAAGATGGGTCTTATTGCATTTCAAGGATTTTTCCCTAGTGAATTTTGTGAATCCTTCATTCTTGTGGGTAATGTCTTGTATGATGATCATTTGTTCTTGGGGTTTTTGGGTTTGTCTTGGAGTAATATACCCTATAGGATCAAATTCGACATCAAGAATTTCCAAGGTTATTTCGATAACACTCGTGGTTGTGGGTACACTAGAGCTACCAGGATTAGATTCTATATTTTGCTTATGTTGGGACCTTGTTATAGGCAGTGATCTCATGAGATATGGGGTGAATATGATTTGAGGATTATTTGAGTGGATGCTTGGGTGGATATTTTTTTTGTTTCAAGTTGGGTTAGTGATGACACCTTAGAAGGCTTAGACCACTGTTTTGATGATGTTTGGATGGGTGGAAGATATGACACCTCCGATTGACAAATTTCTTGAGTAGAGCTTGTGTTTGATGGGTGTGTGATGATAGTCCTTGCTTTTCCTAGACTGATGAGCCCAAGAAAAGGAAAGAGGATAATGAGGTTACCAACTTAGAAGTAGACGGTGATGACTAAGTAATATATCTCACAAATATTTGATGCTAACCTAACTACATACTTGGAAGGATCTATTATTTTTCAAGCAAGAAGGTAAACTAGAGGATGAGATATGGAGATCTAAATCAAATGACTAATGTCAAATGTAATTTCTATTTTGATGAATTATTGTATTGGTTTGATGTTTGATGAAATTGATTTTGATCCAAAGATGACTAGGAGGTGTTTAAAGAAGTCCAAAATGAACTAATGATATGGGATGGACATGAAACATTGTATATTGTTGTTTTGGATAGTGATGATAACTGCAAGTTTGTTTTGAACAAGTCTTTGGTCCTATACTAACTGTTGGTTGAACTTAGGAATATGAGATTTTTGATATTTCTAGTGATTTTTGGCTGATAGTCAAACGTGTCACTCTACAAAAGCATCATTTTTAACTAGCAGAAGTGGTGCATTGCCCCTACAAAAGTGACAAGGTTTTCAAATGCATCAATTTATTGGAAAAATCATGATCGTGTCGCAGTCAAATTCATCACTGTATTATTTTTTAGGATTTTGACAAAGAACTATTTTGAAGCATCGAGTTACATAAATGCGTTGATTTGTAGATAGAAGCGCTGATATGAAAAATTAGACATGTCGATATGAAAATAGAAGTGATGCAAAATGATAGTCAAAAGTGTCACTTTGACTTAGAGATAGAGTTTTCAATTGGAACCTAAATCTATTTAGGTTTTGAAATTTCTTGATTGTTTGAAGACTGATTTTAGTTTGTCTAATCTGGCATGTGATAAAAATAATAAAGAATAGAATAGAGGACCGAATCCAAGGATTTTTGGATAAATTTCACGTGTCTTCTTTAACAAGAACACACTATTTGGTGTCACAAGTATTTGAACAATGAAAACACACCAAAGATACACAACCTAGCTAGTAGTAGAATGCGTGTATTAACTTAGGATAATCCCATCTACCGAAGAAAATACCTCCACAATGAATGGTTGACTAGAGTATATGAAGGTCATGTACCACCTCTGCACCTCTCGCCTTAAAAAGGACAAGGTTCAAATCAAGGAATGTCATTCACCTCAACAAGGAGAAGTACATGAGTTACTTCATGCATGATATTGTATGTTGCATTATCCCAAGCTAACAACTGAAAGTATTAAAGGATATTAATAAACAAGGTTCATAGTGGGGGATCAGTGAACATCGAGCTTGTCCATGGATGCCTGTCAAAGGGAGTCTCCCATTTTCTCATCACCCATACATGTCTCGACGGATCGAGGGTCATGAGGCTTGGCTTGAAGGATGCTGGCCACACCTTGGGGTACAAATTTTGTTCTCCCCCCTTTATATACCCCTCACAAAAATGTGGTTGAGGTCAACCTTGAGGTGATGAAATATCCAAGTAGGCCTCCTAATTAAATTAAATGGTAATGACGTTGTTTCTGATTCCCAAGATTATTCTTAAGAGTTGTGAGGTAAGATCATATGTAGATAGTCACACCTCAAGTGTACAAACAAAGATTGCAAACTAATGGTGCTTTTGATTTCTAAGATTGCACGTAGTGTAAGGAAAGAGCATACACACCACTAGCCTACTAAACATGGTATAGAATTCATTTTAGTGCACCAAATTCAAAGATGAGATTTGTTGGTTCAATTTTAATACACCATTTAATCAAATGTGCAAGTTTTTGTTCATTTTAAAGCACCAAATCAAAATATTCAAGTTGTGGTTTCAATTTTAGGAGCACCAAAAGAAATATGAAACTTGTGGGTTCAATTTTAAGAGCACCTAATCTAAATGTGAAATTTTGTGTTCATTTTAGAGCACCAAATTGAAATATGCAAGTTGTGGGTTCAATTTTAGGAGCACCAAATCTAAATGTGAAACTTGTTCCTTTTAGAGCACAAAAATTGAAATGTAATAAAAAAAAAAATCATAAAAGATAACTTGTTAGTAGTTTCTTAAATTGTCTTTTCCCAGTGTAAGCCACAAGCTGCACAAATGTTAGCTCAAAAAAATCAACATGTCCACATCAGGTGTTAGACAAATGAAAGATTCAAAAAGAAGTTACAAACCATTAAAGAATAGATGTGTCGAGTTATACTAGATAGAAGCATCTCTTCTCTACAAAATCATCATTATAAAAAGGAAAAAGTGTTGAAACTACACAAAAGCATCAATTAAACCTATAAAATAGAGAACAAATGCGTCATAATAGAAGAGTTGAAGTAGATAAAATGTGTTGTCGTATATTTGACATAAGCATCAAAGGTAGAAAAAAGTATTGAATGATAGTCAAAATGGATATGTAATGCAAAAGTGTCATTGTAACCTGCACGAATAGAGAGAAAATAATATTAGACAAACGCATTGAGTTAGAAAAAAGTGTCGTATTTTTGCATATGCTTCGAATCTTGGAAAAAGCATCATTGCGGGGAAAATAGAAGCGTCGTGTTGTTGCAAAAGCGGCTTTGTAACATGTAGGTCAACAAAAAACTCACAAAGACATTAATTCAGGGACGTGGGTCCTATCGAGCATGCCAAAATGTAGTAGGGGAATAATGGGTAATGGTTGGAAAACATAATTCAAGAAATTAGGGTTAGAAAACACTAAAAACTCACAAAATAAAGATCATTAAAACCCATACTCAACGAAATTAAGAAAACAATGCTTTAAAGATTCAAACATATGTTAGAAAAACAATTCAAATGATAATTAAATCAAAGAAAAAATGTAAACCTGACAATCCCATTGTAGGATTATGCTCCATATTTATGTGGATTGCTCTATTAATCATAACCCATGATTGCAAAAGCTAAGATAATGATTTGATTCACAAAAGGATGC